>VZRW01007119.1:512532-585717 GCA_013398125.1 Aegotheles bennettii | reverse complement strand
CTCGGCTGCCCTCGGGGACTTGGCTTCCTCCCGCGGCCTCGCACCCTTCGCAGCTCGGGGGTGTGAACTGCCGACTGGTTTGCAACGGCAACATCGCCCTTCCCGAGGCGGAGCTTATGCCATCTCATAGCGGAGAGGGTAGTGCTGGCTGGCTCGCTTTGGGTTTGAGGGAAGTTGGTTTACACTTTGGCTTTTTAAAACTTTCAGGTTCAGTTTCGGCTCGGTCATCGTTTCTCTGCTGCTGAAACAAATGCAGCACACAAAGAAAATACAGTTGCTTACAGCCCTGCTGAAGCTGTGGATTACAC
Organism: Aegotheles bennettii; assembly: GCA_013398125.1. Lineage (NCBI taxonomy): Eukaryota > Metazoa > Chordata > Aves > Caprimulgiformes > Aegothelidae > Aegotheles > Aegotheles bennettii. Next base: position 585,409 of record VZRW01007119.1, on the reverse strand, counting down.
TCTTCTGCAACTAACATGGTGCAAAGTTATGTGCCTGTAGGGCAAGTGTCTGAAAAATACAACGTGGGGGCTCACAGTATGATCTGTGTTCCAAATAATGTAACTGCCCTGCTCGTTTGAGGTACAGCTGTTAAACTGGAGGGAAAATGTAATGTTTGAATAACTCACTGGTAATACTTTTATGGAAAGATGACAAACGAGGCTAATCCAAGAACTTTCTGATTAACATAGGCGTCCTCACCTTGATATGATTTCATACTAGTTATTTGGTTTCAGTTATTTTAAGCCAATCTAAAGAAGTATTGAGTATTGGAAAGCTCACTTGGCCTTAAGAGTGAAACAGGTGAATTGTATCTAAAGTAATAAATGGGTTTCAGTAACTCTAAAGCTGTGTTTGCTGTGAGCTTCTATAGTACTAATTTCTGTGCATCTTGAAGGTGCACTTCTGCAGATCACTTTCTACAGCTGCTACACTCTTGTCACATTTACTAATGTTTGTATCAATTTTGTTGTTTCTATGTTTCTGTTTGCAGGACTGCTACTGTTCTATGCCAATAGTAACAGTAAAACAGGTAAAAAACACTATAAACACAACTATCTTTTAATAAAGTTGGGTATCTGACACACACTTCCTGTGATAAGGACTTCCAAACTAGTGCTTTTAAAACACTTATTTCATCAGAAGCTTACTGCTGTTTTGTGCAATGAGTTCAAGGAGTTTTTTCTTTCTTCTGTCAGGTTTTTAGTTCATTGCTTGTCTAGTAACTACGATAGTGTTCCATGGACTCATGTTTTTGCAGATTGTTAATAATCGGTGCCTGCTTAATGGACTTTCATGACTAACAGTTTTTTTCTGGGTAGTTGCCTTTTAAAGTGGTGTCCTGATATAGTCTAATTATATTTTTAAGATATTTTAAATAACTCGTTCATAATTTTGACACTTTTTACCCTAGAATGTGGTTTAAGTACTTTATTTGATTATATACATATAGCATTTCATTGGAGTTTTGGACCTCTCAGCTCCATGGACTACCTTTAAGGAGATGTGTATGTATGTTTATACGTATTAAAAAGTGAGGAAAATTAAGTCCTTTGTCAAGACGCTTACCTTTCTTATGCTGGCATCTGCATCTCCACTGGGAGATCCTTGAGGAGAGTGGGGGAAGAATTCACTGTTGGTTTTGGCTTTGAGAGCCACCATTAACAGGATTCCTGGAATGCATTTTCTACACTAATGTAGTTAAAGAAGCTGAAAACGTGAAGCTAGTTGTACTGTAAAAATGGATGTAGATGTTTCCTTTGGCACTGGAGACCATTTGAGCAGTTGCTACACGTCTCTTGTAATCAAATCCATTCCCCCTTACTGCAACTTTGATTGCTCAGGCCACAGATTTTTTTGATCTCTCAGTCGTGTTGGTAAAACTGTTAGTGGGCCAGGTTATTTTTAACCTGCACTGGTTCACGTCGTAGCTCTGTGAAAAGTTGTACTAGCACAACTGAGGGGCCAGTGCAGGAGCAGGGCAGGAACTCATTAGGCTGGCTTTGTTGCCAGGAAAAAAGTCAGTGAAAGATTGGCTTCAAATCATAGGATTGAAATAATAATAAAAAAAGTTTAAAAGATATGAAATACTCTTGATTACTTGCATTTTAAAAGTTGACATACATTTTGATTCACCTGATTGATAATGAAAAACTATGCAATGCATTGGGGGATGGCTTTGAGTTTTTGTTGTTATGGAGTTTTTTGTTTGAGCTTTTTTTGTGGATGGTTCCTCTGTTGTTTGTTGTGTGGGTATTAAGGAACTTTGATTTAGTTTTGTTGGGTTTTAAAGAAAACGTGACTATTTGGGAAGCCGTGTAAAATCTTACAAAATTTGTGGGCCTGTGGTAGATTTGGTTTGGATGGGGTTTTGTTTGGTTTGGGTTTTTTTAGACACAAAGTGAATAAAGCTGTAACTAGTGTTTCAGTAACTCAGTTGTGCCAGCTGTATTACGTGCTTCATAGTAGAGTCTTCACATTTCTTGTGAATCACCTGTTTATATTTTTATTTCTTGTGAATCACTTACCTGTTTATATTTTTAAAAAAATACCTTTCACTGTGGTGTCAAGAAGCTTCCTCTGATAGTTACTGATGGATTATATAAAAGTAGTTTAAATTATGTGGAGGATGTTTTTGGTCTTTTTTCATCTTTAATAGCAAAGATGAAAATTCAAATTATTATCAAAAAGGTGACATGGTGTCGATCTTTGAAGATCCTCTATATCAGATCAGGTTCAACCTGTATAGAACATGAGAGGGGGAAGAAAGACTGCTCTGTGGGAATTATCATCAAGTGCAATAATCTTTACTGAACAGTGAAACATTTTTTTCGTGGAAGTACCGAATGTTTTGGTATGTGTGTTTTGTTTTTTACTGTCTAGTCTCAAGATGGCAGAATTATTTATGGAATGTGAAGAAGAGGAGCTAGAACCATGGCAAAAGAGAGTGAAAGAAGTGGAGGAGGATGATGATGATGATGAACCAATCTTTGTTGGGGAAATCTCAAGCTCGAAGCCAGCTAGTACATGTAAGATAATATTTTCCATAATTTAAAGCACATATTTCAAGGTGGAAAACTAAACTTGCTTTGAAAATAAAGAATTTTAAACAGTAAGACTTGAGAAATTCTACATCTTAATGCTGTTCTGTAGTTCACTGTCATACTGAAAATTGGAATTCTTAAGAAATTGTGTTGTAAAACTTTACCAGGTTATGCACAGCTCTGTCTACATCTAACCTTAAATCTCTGAAGTCGAAGCAAGCACATTTGAAGGTTTTAGCATTAACAATATGGTTAAAACTTCAGTATATACAATGCTGAAACCATGCATGCAGTTGTTCTTAATATAGTTAATATTTAGTTAGATACTTGGTAGTGTCTCCCTACTAAAGGAATGTGCATGAATTTAAGTCTTCATGTTACAGTCTCTTTTCTCCACCTCATGTTTCATGTGTTGGTGGACAGTGTGAATGGGTGGACATCATTCTGCCAAAACCAAGGTAACTGTCTTAAGTGTCTCTCATAAAAGCACAATCAGGAAAAGTGATTAATGTGAAAATAGTAGAAGCCGCTCTGTTAAGTAAGAGATTTTTATTAATAAATTCATTCATACCCTGTAAAATAGGATTTTTTTCATCAAGTTCTGTAGTTTTCTCCTAATACAGGCAGTGCAGGGAGTGAGGTTAGGTGGTTGTGATGGCAGCAGATGTGTCAGGATTCCATGTTTGGCCTGTGCTTGGGCTTTGTCAGGTAAGTAAAGGAGAACATTATTTTTGTTACTTAAATTAATTTTAGTAATGAAACTTTGAATTCTGTGTTTGGCCATCTTGTAATTAATTGCTAAGAGGTTTGACCTAAGGGTTCTCTAGTTATTGAATACAAGAGATTTTGTCTGGTGAGGTTTACTGCTTTCAGTTTCTGCCTCATGTTGTATCCAAGATTTCCATAGTCATTTTCTGAAGGTGTATAGTTTGCAGTGAAGAATCTCGGGACAAAATATTAAACTAGGGTCTCTGTCACACTCTGCAGAATGGACTTAGGAGCTGTTATTATCTGTTCAGTCACTTTAGTTTACAATACTTTCATCTTGCATCTAAACTCTATTTTAACTTGTTACTCACTGCAATAGTAAGTCTAATGCTTCTTACACTAGCTTAAAAAAGTGGGAAATTATTTTTTTAATATTGCTGAAGCTGGTGTTAAAGTACACTCACCTGAAAATAATTCTTAAGGGATAATATTTTTGAATATTTAAAAAATCCTCTTGAAAATTTGAAGAACGTTTTAAAATTACTTTAAGAAGTTTTCTGTAGTTACAAACTTCTAGAAGAACTGAAAAATACCCTTACTGTTTTCTGGAAAGTCCAGAGACCTCTGGATTGCTGCTGGTCATTGGCAGTAGGGCATGGCATAGAATAACCGTGAAGGCACAAGGCTTGTATTAGAACAAGTGTGCCAAGTTGCATTGCAGTTGTCGTAGTCTTGAGATTTTTTTGTAGTCATAAAGGATAGAAATAGTTCAGATGAAAACTAGGATTTTGATAGGATTCAGCAACTTGAAGAACTCTGGTAAAAGATAGAGACTTAAAATGTGTGCATCCTATTCTGGTGCTGTCCATACTTGGTCCTGACACAAGTAAAATCACTTATGGTATAACCTTTTTACTCTATCTCTTTTCCTTCCCTTTCCTCAACCTTTCTTTTTGTAATCTTCTACTTCACTATCAAAAACAGCTATGGAAGAATGACCTCAGTTCTCTGGCTTGTAAGTAGTACTACCTGGCAGTAGTCAGGCTTTAGTTTGTTATTGGTGATAGGCAAGACACAGTGAACTCAACTTTGCTTATCACTGTTATTTAGTCTTTACCTGAGAAAATTCCTGGTGACAAATGGAGATTCATATGTAGTTCTTAATCTTTCTGAAAGGTTTATTTTCTGCAATACATAGCATTTTTTTAACCTTTTCCTGACAATGCTATTACCAGTTTTTATACAGACTGGTGTGGAAAACTTGAAGGAAATAGTTAACAACCCAACTTTGACCTGCTGGCAGAGTGTCATGTACGGTAAAGTGCCTCCTCAGATATACTGGAGGATTAGTTTTACTGGGATGAAAAGTAATTCAGTTTGTTCCCTTTACTGTTTCCTGCAACTGTTTTTCCTATAGTTACTGCTCATTTCTTCTTGCTTCCTTTTTCATAGTGATACAAACCTGTAATTTGTTGCTACTTTAAAATGTTATTCTGCATGTTAGCTTTCTTATACTTTAGTGTTGTTTTACCTAAACAGGACAAATAACACTTTGATGGGGAAGAGACACATCAAATCTATGGTGAATCCATTGAGTTGTGTAAATCTAGTTTATAATTTCAAATCACTGACTTCCTGAAATGTTCTTTTTAAAAACAGTAAAATTTATCTTCGTATTTTAGGATGTGAATTGTGTGCTCATCAGACTGTCTGAAACTGAATATGCTTTGTGGACATAATTTTTAGGACAGCTTTTTTTTTGTAGGTAGATGAAGGCTTTAGTTTCATTTCACTCTGGAATTCAAATTTAAGGTATAGATATATTAGCAACCAAAAATGTGTATGTTCAGCTAAATCCTGAATTAAGTTAATCCTTACTCATAATGAAGAGTTGTGCTGAATTAAAATAGTATTACTGTTACAGGATGAAATTTTTTCATATCTTAAAAAATGCAAACCTGTTTGTATTTGTTGGTTGCAGCTGCTTTTTTATTAGTATTATCTAAATGCAGGTGAAAGCTGTGGTTTTTCTGAGCTCTACTGTTACTAGATTTATTTATCAACCTGAGTAGTGTATACTAATGAACCATTGCTGGTGGAAACAGCCTTAAGGTTGTTAAAAACAATGTGTAGATAGTCTAAGACATGTTGTTTGAGATCCTGATGTAATTTAGTCACGATTTGAGAAGGTGCCTTAAACCTTGTTGGTTAGATATTGGGAGATCAATCTAATTTCATATGCATATTTTCACATGTCAGACAAAGGAACTTGACAGCAACACTAAGGGAATTGAGAATCTGGTGGTAGAAAAATATTTTTATATTATTAATATATTTGTAACATTCTGGGATGATCAGAAACCCCAGACTAACACATAAGAAGTCAGGGAATATTGGTGGCATTAGTTATGGAGTAAACATAAAATCTGAGAAATTCTGTGTGTTTCTGATGAGCTAGAGCTCTGGTCGTAGGATACCATGTGGGATAAGTAAGAAAATCAGTCCTCATGTGGTGCAGTTTCAACACAACTCCTTTGATTTCTGTTCTGTTGATTTTTCTTTCGCATTGGAAATGGAGATCATGAAGTATAAAAACAAGTTTGCAAGTGCTGTATTTTCCTTCAATACAGAAGCAAATTTTGTAGTTACTGGTTTAGAGAAAATGCTTCCTTTAGTGTAGAGCATTTTTAGTATTTGAGGAACTTACTATGTATATGAGAAACAGAAGTGAATAAATGCACTAGAATCAGCAAAGTAAAATATGTATGGAATGTTGGGGTTTTTGTGTGCACTCTTATTTGTGTGTTAATCTGTCTCCACAGAAATAAAAACTGAGATTCCTAGGTGATCTAGCTTAACTTAAAGAACATGTCTGAATTTGTACAAATAACACTTTGTTTTGCCATGTATTTACTTTAGAAATAATATTCTAATTTATAAGTCAAATCCTAATTGGCTTAATTAGTGGATATGAATGCTACTTTTAATTTGAAAAGCAATTAAGCTATTAATTTAACTGCAATTAAGATAAATGTGACTTTTGACAGATATATTGAACAGAGTCAACCTCAGCTCATCACGAAGGGGGATACAGAATGGTGCACCCAGTAGAGGTACTTTATTGTCCTAATATGGTAATTAAAACCAAAAAATCCACAACACTTATGAAACATCTGACTGCAAAATTACATAAAGATAACTTTGGAATCCTTTGCAAACAGGTACAGTTGCTACATTCAAGCCCGACACTCACCATTATGTGACACCTGCTTCCAGCCCCAGTGTCATGCCTGTTTCATCAGTCTTTCAGTCTGTATCCAGACCTACAAGTAGCTCTGTAGCAGTTCAGCCAATGTCTATACAAGTGAATGTTTCAGGAACTTCACAAACACTGCAGAGACCAGTTGCTGGATGTTTATCAACTCAGCAGATGCCTGGGTCAAGTTCTGGAATACCACAGCCTGTTACCAGACCTGTAACCATTCCGGTGACGACACAGCCAGTATCAAGAAATATCACAGTTCCTGTAGTGGCTCAACCTGTGTCCAGGCCAGTGACTACTGTAACACCAGAGCCTGTAATACTCAATCAGGTAAATTTTTATTCCATTAAACTGTAAAATACTCAGGTCTGATTACTTTTGAATAAATTGATGAGGAATGTACTGATTCTGTCTAGTGATTTGAAGACCTGGACTAGATTATAGACCAGCATTATATAAAGAAACTAGGATCGTTAATAACCTTACACTGGTGAATTAAAATAAGTATTTGAAAATACTGATTTGCAAGACTCAAAGATGTAACAGTGTAACAGATTAGTAACAGTGCTGTTACATTAAATGAAAATATTAGTCATAAGAGAAATCAGTACTGTTTGGTTTATTTCATGTCGTATGGAGAAATGATGGAAATTTTCATTCTCTAAATTTTGCAGATTTCTCTGCTCAGAGGTGGATCCTCTGTATTGATAAAATATTTTCATTGTAAATAGCTTGCATTTGGTATTTACAGGAACTTTGTGTTTTTCTCACCTGATTTTTACAGTGCCTTTCCTGGGATTTTTGCTTCTTAAGATTGCTGTAGTGGTAGCTCCTTAAGTATGTTTACTTTTTGTTCATGTTGCAGTTGTAGTGAAACAGTAATATGGTAAGGAGGACTTAAGGAACCAGAAGTTGCAGGGTCAGTAGACTGGACATTCAGCAACATACTTGCTTTGTTTGAAAAGCCCACAGGAATTATGCACATAAATCATATATCATAGATCTTTCTGGATTGCCACTGAATCTCAGAATGATAACTTTAGGGAGTCAAGTTAGATACTGGTTTTATTTGCTTTAGCCATTGGACATTTGTGAGAGAGAAAGAATGAAGATTAAAATCTTGTATTTGTGTGAGGCAAACTATGATGTGATACCTTTACTGAAAATAACTTAATCTGAAACTGTTCAGACAATATGCCTATAATATTAGCTACTATTATCAGGTGAAAATGAAGTCTGACAGTAGGCACCATCTCCACCATCCATGCAAACATACTCATGTGCAGTTGTCCCAGCTGTCAGTCTTTTGGTATAAATAAAAATAATACAGTCTGATGTGTTCTGCATTTGCTGAACAGGGGAATTAGTCTGAATGAACGTAGTTAATAAGGCCATTAAAACATGAGCATTAAGTGGTGTTCTTAAGACTTGTGACTAAATCATTGCCAATGAGGGTTGTACTTCAAGAAAAACTATTCAATGTAATCATTCCAACTGGGTGTCTGAGTCTGATTCATTAGGAAAGAACTCATAGTTTCCAATTTTGAGTCTTCAACAGTCAACTGATAGTTTGCAGAGAGAAATTGTGGACATGTCTAGTGAAGTGAGTTAGCTAAATCAGCCTGTCACTATCTAAGAAGGCCTAAAATACAGTACAATCGAAAGTCCAGGTATCAGTAGGATATTTAAGTTGCCTCTGGAGCTCTCTTAAATCTATCTTTAAAAAGCAGGATAGATTAATACAGAACAATCTGCTACTTCACGTGAGGTATACACATACTTCAAGTCTGAATTTTATTTTTATAAATGCTTAGTTATGACATAGTATGCTCTATTAAATCCTTCAAAGAAGTGCTGGGATGTCTTGCAGAATCTTTACTGCAAAACAAAGTCCCGTCTTTTATTTCTCTCGCACATACATGTTCATGTTTTTGTTTTAATAGATAAAGCTGATAGTGGCCTCTACATTGTTTTTATTAGAAAACCTTAGAGTAAGAAAGCAGGAAAGCTGAACTTCTCCAGAAGGTATATGTAAGCTAGACATAACTCATCAAGACAATGATTTCCTTTAAAGACACTATGAGCAAAGCACTTCTTTTTGTGAGGGTTCTTTCTTATTCATCAAGTTTACTTTCAACAGGAAAGTCACATGTGAGACTTTAGTTAAGTTTTATGGTCTTATTTTGCCAAAATTTGCAGGTTGTTGTTCTTCCCTGGCAGAGTAGAAAAACACCTATTTGAAGAAGTTGCAGCCTGAAATACGACTTTCAGTGGCATGGAAAAGGATCTCTAACCATGTATTAGTCAGTTCTGCCTATTCCAAGTTAGACTGACGTGCTTTAGAAAGTAATGCATCCTTTTCCAGGATATCCAGTGCATACATGTTCTGTGGTCTCCTAAAACTTCCACTGGTGAAATTATCGTGTTACATGGTTTCCTTGCAGTGTTGACATTTTGACCATGGCTTTCATGACCTCTTCATTTTCCTAAGTTATCATAAATTTAACATTTTCTTGCTTTTGTGTTGTTCCAGCCATTTGATTATGTTACAATTTTTAATGGGAAAAGAGGCTTTTTTTTTTGAGCTACTATAATTCAGCTCCTGCCACATTGTCATTTGTTCTTAGTGACAAATTTATACTACCTGTACTTTTTCTGACAAATGACACTTGGATCTTCAGCTTCCAGATGTTGAAAGTTACCTTTGAAATTAAAACATTGTGGTGTGAATATGACTGTGAGGCATGACTAGACACCGTGGCAGTACCCCTTTTTAGGTGAACATCCTACAGAGTGCCTTTGCATTCTTAATGTGGTGCAGTATTTTTTAGTTTCAGGATGACGAAGTTTTTTCTGTAGGAACTGATTGCTTTTCAATGCCAACTGGGTTGAAACACATTTCCTGAATTTTATAACATGTAGGTCTATAATTTACCTTTTGTCGATGTTGTATTCCAGTTTTGTCATTGAAATACCCTTTTCCAATCACAGGCTCATCTCACTGACTTCCTGTAAAAGTCTAGTTTTTGTTTTCTTGTTACTGCACTGTATTAATGCAGTTCCAGAACTTCTGAGTTGAATTTGGCTTTAGTCATCCTGTTTACAGCCAGAGTTACTGCTGTTGTGTATAATAGCATAGGGCTATCCTCTTTAAAAATTATTCTTAGTGGTTTAGATTTTCTATACTTCAACACTCGGAATGCTCTCCAATAAACCCCAACTATTCTGTCCATATCTTCCCGCAACTTAATAGGCACTTTAGTCAGTCTGAATGTGACTCAGGTTCCCTAGTTAATTTTGGGAGAGCAAAGGTCTGAAACTATGCATTGTAATTTCGCTGTGTGGATTTGGTTACTAACTATCATGTTGGTTTCCACAGGAATACTAGGATGTGCAGTATTGATGCAGTATTTTTGCTAGTCCCTTGGGAAACTAAGAGTGGTGGTAGATTATTTTTTTCCACTTGAGCCCTAGGAGCTTAACCTGTAAAGGTGTTGGGTTTTGCTGTTTTGCTTGTGAGAGCACCTGTACATGTTAGTTTGATATTTAATTTTTTTTCATGAAGTAGTAAAGCTGTTTTCGTTTTTTTCTTTAAAACTATTTTGCTTTCTAAAGCATGGGAAGATACCGGGTTTTTCTGTATGTAAAATGCCAGAGCCAAATTGCATGACAAGAACTATAAACAGAAAAGGACATTTTTAAAACTGTGAGGCTTTGAATTTCCAGGATGTCTGTTTTTATTTTTTTACTTGCTAGATGTGTATATACATAGATCTAGTATATACTAGGGAGATGTGCATTTGCCATCAAAATACCCAGGCTATAATTTTGAAGGTAGTTAAAAAGTTAGCAGCACTTAAAAACAAACCACATAGTAGTAAGAGAAGCAGATTTTGTGTGTGGCTGGTGAACTGGTCATATTTCAAATGTAGGTGGTGTGCATAGTCCCCCACGCTAAGAGCATACCACAGGCTAACCCCCTGAGCCCTTCTTCCTGACCTGGGGTTTCCAGGCTGAGCAGCTTTGCTTGTAATTTCACTGGCTAGTGTGAAACCATTGTGGCTACAGTAACACCTGCTGTGTTGTGATGCTCTCATGTAGCTGTTACTTGTAACAAATACAGCAACTTTTTCCACAACTAGTCTTGAGCATTTGTGTTTAATTTGGTTGGAGTGTATTAGGTCACTCACCAGAAGAAAGAATGGCTCTTCATTATTGTTGAAGTCCTGCAAGGTCTTCATTTAAGAGATGTACAACAAAAAGGCAGGATGGGGAGAAGCTGCTTTTTTTTAATTAAAATATTTTCTGGTTCTTAGGAGTCCTGAAAGAGATTATCATACTTGTATGTGTGCTTGTGCCCTGCTTTGGACTTCTTTCTATCAAATTTAGTCAACATGGTGGTAATTAAAAATGTGGTAACTTCCACAGGGATGTTTTCAAATAAGTAGCACAGTTGTGAATGGGAAGCATTTTGTGAGATCTTTGCAACAAAAAGTATTTTTGAGTTCTGTTTTCTGATCTTTTAAAATGCAGCTAGCCTGAGTTTGGGTTGAAGGAGGAAAGCATGAGTTTTTTGAGAAACAATTCAAGTATAATTTGAAACATCATCAGACTTTAGAACAAAAGCAGTTACAATTGGCAATTCAAACAGGTTTAGTAATATTTCATAAAATGAATTTTCCCAGGTCTAACGGTTGTTTTTACTATTCTAATACACATTTTGAATAAATTAACAACCACTGAAAAAGAGTTGCAAACTTACTGATATGTCAGAAGAAACTATTTTGGGGAGATTGTAATTAACTTGATTTACAGCTGAGTACTTATGAGTACTTTTAAGCAATCATATGTTTTTAAAATAAACCCTTTGAAGCCTGCAAGTAAAAAAATGTTAAACCTCAAATTTCTTTTCCCTCTTGAAAATATCTTATTAGGATTATATTATGGATTCTCCACCAGCTGCACCAGATAATACATCTGGTATACTGTTTGGTGTGAGACAGAACTCGGGAGTTCCACAGTACCAGACTGGGCCAGCAGTGAATGTAACAGGTGGGTATAACTGTAGTAGTTGATAAGAGAAAGACACAGCCTAATGTCATTTAATTGTAGCACAGATCTTTGGGTTATAATTTTAAATAGGATTTCTAGAACATTAGTATAGCTACTTTTTCTTCCCCCTGTACATAATACTGTATAATGTTTAATGAAATAAACTTTGGAGCCTTGTGTTGTCAGACTTTGCTTTTCAGCACATTAGACTGACTGTAATATCAACTGATGTTGTCTTATAATGCTCATTTAGATGGGATAAAAAAGTGTTGCCAGATCCACTGTAATTTTTTTGACCCATATAGGCCGTTTTTAGTATATCCAGCACTCTGGCTAGCATGAATAGGAATGACTGTTAGCAAGAGAGAGGGGCTGTGAACAGAAGAATGTCCTGAATGTGTCGAGTGGGTTCCCTGTGATGATGATATTTGTTTCCTGACTGCTTTGCATAGGAGTTCGAGTAGATGGGATCAAAAGAATCCTGTCTGAAAAGGAGGGGAAAGGAAAGAGTATATAGTTTGGCAACGAAAATATTTTTTTTCAACTAGCTAAGTTTTGTTTCAACAGAAACTATTTAACCTACCAAAGAACAAATAAAAAAGTGCCTTTTTTGTGTCACAGCAGATGAAGTAGATTTCAAGCATTCAGTTTATTCAGTCTTAACCAGGCTATAACTTGGGAATTCCCTTCTCCTTTGTGAAGGATTGTACTTTTGTAATAACTGACCAGAATCCTGTCATTCAGTCTGTAAGTTACAGATGACAGTCACTTCTGATTCTTCCATGAGGTAACAGGTTTTGTACAATGAATGGCCTTGACCGTTCATACTAACCAGTTATGTAGAACAGAGTGATTTCTAGTTTATTCTGCTTGATGTGCTGATTTTGCATCTCTAGTTTGGGCATTCATTCCAGATACACTACCAACCCTTCATTGATAGGTATTTCCTTGTATGTGTCCAACTATTCTGTGATCCCTTTCTTGTCTTACTGGGTTAAATAGCTTTTGTAAAGCAAGTAAAGATTTTATTTCTTGCAAATAGTTCAGTACTCCAGCCCTTGTTCTCCAAATTGTTATTTGGTATTGAAGTTTAATTGCTTGTGGGGTTGGTTTTTATATTTTCTAATTTAGATCTGCTTGCATATTTAAAAATTACTTGTATTAGTCTCTTATCAAGAAAAATTAAATACTTAAAAGCATCGGGGATTGTAATTCAAAGTATCTTAAATATACCATAATTAGTCTGTGTTTTTCTGTAAGGTGGCAATAGGATTTAGAAATTAAAATAAAAGGTGTATAATTGTGGGTTGAAACATTATAGAATCATAGAATCATTATGGTTGGAAGGGACCTCCAGGGTCATCAAGTCCAACCTTTATCCCATCATATTCCTAACCATTGGACCATGGCCTCAAGTGCCTCATCAACCCGTTTATTGAACACCCCCAGGGACAGTGACTCCACCACCTCCCTGGGCAGCCCATTCCAGTGCCCAACCACCCTCTCAGTAAAGAATTTCTTCCTAATATCCAACCTAAACTTCCCCTGACGGAACTTGAGGCCATTTCCTCTCGTCCTGTCATTAGCAATTCAGGAGAAGAGACCAACACCAGCCTCACTACAACCTCCTTTTAGGTAGTTGTAGATGGCAATAAGGTCTCCTCTCAGTCTCCTCTTCTCCAGAATTAATGTCTTTATGACACAGAAGGCAGATTTAAGATGCATTTCACTTCACAACAGGGAAGTGTCTGCATATTTTGTGGTTTTGGTTGCGTGATAGGTCACATAACATGCTTACATTCATGTTGTTCATATGTGCTGATGCCTACTTGCCTGTATTGGTGCTACACTTCCTCTAATTCACGTGAAGCACCATAAGCACAAGACATTCTGGAATATAGTATTTAAAAGCAGAATCCTTTTGGGAACTGGCCTGTGATACTCTGTAGGACAATTTAACTAATGTACATGGATCATCAAAGACATTTTTTAGCTCAATATGGCATAAATAGTTATTTCTGAGGTCTAAGCAGGGAAATGACAAGCTGATAATGGACACTAACCAACTGTTTTGTTAAGCTGCTAAATAAGTAGTGGTGTTAAGTTAAACAGCATTGATAACTCTGCTCTGCAGGTTGGATGGGCATTGGGTGTGTGTGTAAAATTGTAGCTTGCTTTCTGAGAATATTTTGAGATCATTCTCCCACAAACGTTACCCACTTGGAGGAACCAGGAAATGCCATAAGCAATAGAACTGTTGTGGTATTCAGGAGCTGACTGGACTGTATACACGCATTCATGGCACTAGATAAATGGGAGGTGTTGGTGAGGGACAATGCACTGGACACCTGAAACAATTTGGCTTTTATGTCCCTGTTCTGTTAGTTTGATGCTTTTATTCTAGGTTACCATTTCTAATGTCTTTTGACATCATATGTAAATCCAGCCTAGCCAGGACAGGTGCACATAACAGTGTTAAGGATTTTACAGTAGTGTTGTAATGTGTGTTTAGAAACCTGTCATCAAGGTGATATACTTTGCTCCTTCTCATAATCATTTTGGATACGGTACACACTAATACCATGTGTATAAGCCAACTGTTTTGCAATAGCTACAAAATATCTACAAAAGTATTCACTAATAGCAAGATATGAAAGTAATAGGCTCATGAGCAGCCTAAAAACCAAACAAGAATTGTTTGGCTCCTTCTTTTCTCTGCTGTCTTGAGTATCCGGAGTCCCTGACAGTTTGTGTGGTCTGCTGGGTAGACTTACGCTTTCCTGTATATGAGGCATAGTATGGTAAATTCTCCAAGATGCTCAAATATCAGCGTTCCGTGCTGGGGGTCTTTGCCTCTGTGGATTGAATGGGGTGACTATCTGGACTGTTTGCTAGGTGTAGATAGTTACCACTGAGTAAACATAACTTGAGAGTGGAAAGGGATTGTTGCGTTTCTTCTCAGAAGTTTGAATAATTTTATGTGACACAAGTTATCTCTGCTTGTTGAGAAGACTGCTAAAGATACTGATTCAGTGTCTTAATACACTCAAAGAAATCAAGGGAGCAGCTAGACCTTTGGGAGGGGAAAACACAAGAATATCCTTAGTTCAGATTATTGTGTCTGGAACTGAAGTCTGGTCCTTGTCCTAGTTTATGATAGTTCTTAAGGCTATTTGCAGAATGTGATTGTGAGAAATTTACAAGGCCTGTGCTGGCAGTTCAGACTTCTCGGTATGTAGCTCTGCTCTTTCAGATCTACTTGAGGACTGATTTCTGTTTTGATATTATGTCATCAAGGGTAATCTTGCAGTGATAGAAACATGGGTTTCAGGACAAGATGGAGCCGAGCATTGATGGGCATGTTAATCAGGCACCAAACCTCTGAATTTCCAATTTACTTTTTAGTGATTTTCTTATTTTAGAAGAAATACTGCAAACAGTAAGTGAAACAACTGTTCTTTCAGAAGAGAGCAAAGAGATGTGCGATGATTGGTCATTAGAAGTTACAACACTGTTTTCGTTTTGCATACAAACTGAAGTCTCAAATGTTTTACAGAGTTGAATAACAATAACCCAGCATTAACACGGGACCAGAAAAAAGGAGGTATGGTTTTCATCAGAAGAGCAGAGGTTGTTCCAAATAGCGAGTGTTGCAGAAACCAGCTGCTTAGCTTAACTTCATTACTGTGAACTCACCTTGTCTCAGATTAATGTGGGTCAAGGTGTGAAAAATAGGCCAAATAAATTCAAGTGGTCATGGTATGATTTACTGGGTTTCAAGGATGGGCCTGTATCTCTTTGCATTTACCCTTACTCCACTGGCTTTAGAATATTCAGTCTGAGTTGGATATTGTCTTCTTAGCTTCTATATGGCTAATTATTTTAGGGAAATCTTAACTGCTTTATGAAGACTGGTCCATCCTTTAAAATATAGGCATCAAGTAATGTGTTCACAGTATACTATGGAAAAAAAGATAGTTCTTTAAATTAAAGCACTGTAGGTCTGAATGAGAGTGTTTTTGTGTCTAAGTGTCCTGCTACTTCTAAAGGCAAGAGTGTAACTCCAGAAAAGACCAAGCCTGATGAGGTTGATGCTGGAAGCAATTCAGCTGTTTCACCTGCAGTTAACTCTTCAGCAGTAACACCATTACAAAATGTATCTTCAAAGGTAGGGTATATCAAATGGCCTAGCTGTCAATCCGTGCATCTGTTTCATGGAAAAAGCTAGTACTTTTGTAATGTTTAAGTTGATCAGTATTATTAATGCTATTAAGACAATGTAAATAAGTAACTGTTCTTATGCCTTAAAATAAGAAAAACCTTTCAATGAAAGGATTTACATACCTTTACAAATTAGTAGACCCTAGGTTATTACCTGTTCTGGTTTTAGGCCTTTATTGTTTAGTAGTTATACTTGAATTTATGGAGCAATGAGTAATTATTTAGTGACTGTGAAGTCAGATGATCAAAATAAATGTCCCTGACTTCGTACTCTTAGTTCAGATTTTCTACGTCAAAGAACTGAATAGAAAGTTGAAACTTTAAAAAACTAGCCAACCAGAAAATCAAGACTGAAAGAATTCTGACTGCTGAATTTATCAACTAATTCTGATTAAATAAAAGGAAAAAAAATAATCATTGTAGGAATGTCAGGCAAGGCAGCAAAGACCACAGTTGTGGAATCTCCATCCTTGGAGATATTCAGAAGTTGACTGAACACAGCTCTGAGCATCCTGATAAGGTTGGACTTGCTTTGTGTGGGAAGTTTGACAAAAACACCTCCACAGATCCAACCTAAATTATACTTTGATTCTGTACTTGGACTAACTATTGCAAAGTGTGTTTTGCAGTTCCTCCCTTTCTTTTGCAGCAGTGTTTTTGATACAGTTTAAAATAGTGGGAAGGGAGGAAGGGAATTTAAGTTTCAAAGAGAGGATGTTCTTTGAAAGACCTTTCCTTTCTACAAGAAGAAATGTAGCCTGGCTGTTTCAACATATTAATAATTAGGTGTGTTTTCCCCCTGAGCCAAAAGGTGCTTTCCAACTGATAGTAATAGATGAGGATTCTTGACTTTGAAGTATTTCCAACCTCATACTCTCCTATAATGTTAAAATGAGGAGCTACCTGCAGTGTGATTCTGTTGTTTAGAATCATTTCATATTTGGGTTTTTTGCCTGTCTTTTTTGCAGCTGATTTGCTATCAGACTCTTTCCCAGCAACCATAAGGAAGTGGCTATAACAGGGAATATTGCAGCAAAAAATTTTCCTCAACCCTGCGTTTGGTAAAACAGATACTGTGCTACAGCCTATAATATACAAAAGATAACTGGAGGCTCTTACTAAATGCAGTAACAAAGTAGTAGATCATATTTACTGAGAACCTTATTTTTATGAGTTTGTCTCTAAGCTGTCCCATGCTAGCATAGCAGTTTCTAATCTGTCGTAGAATCCAGCACTGAAGCACCACAGAACACGAGGTCTTACTGCGAAACCCGATTTCTTCTAACTCAGCTTGCACTTAGCTGTGATATGTCAAAATGTTTTACAAACTGTAATAGTGAAGACTTGCAGCACTCTTTTGTGGTACATCTCTTGCATGGCCATCCACTTATATGATGGTCTTTCTGCTTGATTATGATCCTTAGCAATACTGTTATCTTCAAGGAAAAATACTGTTAGATCCATGTCTACCTCATGGACTATACAAGACTATTTTTGTGAAAAAACATAGTGCTGTTGCATGGTCATCTTTTAACTCATACACTTCACTCATTCCCTTGTTATAAGGTGGATGTATTTGTGTGTTTGTGTTTATTACATTTTTTCATAGCCCTGGCAGGGTACAGCTGACTGCAGTTAAGACATTACCTAAAATTCTTCCTATTTTTAACCTGTCCTTCTAAACTACTCACTCGGCACGGAGTCCTCCAGATCTGTGAATGACTTGAGAATGCAAGAGAACTTCATCTGGAAAAGTAGCTCTCGCTCTGATGTTGTTTCGCAGTTTGGAGAAAACTGGAAGCCTGGGTTTATTCATTAAAGTTTAAGCTAATGCAAAGTATTTTTTGTTTTGCTCAAAAGGTATTAATAATTTTATGTTGATAAGAGAAATACTATTTCCTTCTATTACTGGGAGTAATTATTTAGGGGATTTATTCTCCAGATTCTCCAAAGACACCTTTGCTCAACAGGAACGATGCATCTGAGTAGCCTAGGTTCCAACAATTGTCCAGTGAGAAATTTTCTCATCATTGAGAACCAGATGGTGAAATTCCTTTCCAGAACCAGTTATCTGAATTGTGATGATGATCAGGTCATGACATTAAATTCTCAAATGAACACGTAAAAGTTGTTTTAAGTTCTGCTTTAAACAAAAACATCAAAAATCTGTCCTATCCAGGGGGTGGTGGAGTGGTGTTGCACAGAATTAATGCTTTGTCTCTATCATGCTACTTTCACCCCCTCCCATTTTTTTTCCTTTTTTGTTGCTAAGAGTTTGTAAAATTTGTTTATAGGTCTATATCAAACAGAACAAACTCAAACTCCGTTTGGAAAAAAGGAAGGGCAGTTAAAAGACAGTTGTAAAACCTTGGGCTTGGTTACTACAGCTACATCAATTGTAACAATCTTCATTTGAAACAGCATATTTTGCTAGAATAATAAATAATAATAAATCAAGTATTTTGCTTGTGAATTCTGAATCTTAACATATTTTAAATTTTACAGGTACAAATGCTGTATCAAGCACTATTAAAAATGGAGGACCTTTTCCACGAGCTTGCCCAAAGTGCAATATTCATTTCAATCTTATGGATCCTCTAAAAAATCATATGAAGGTAAAATCCTTTGGGTTTGGTAAATGTTATAACAAACTTTGGTTATGAAAGAGTACCATGTTTTGATATGAACATAGCCTGGCTTCTGGCTATGATCAACTAGATCCCAAATGCTTAATGTCTTTGAGTCATGGAGAAGAAGAATGGAGTAGGGGAGCTCTAAATCTGGTCACTTTTTGCCTTACTTTTCCAATGAATTGAGTCATATTTGCTGTCTCAGTGACTTCTTTCTGCCAGAGCTGTGACTTCTTTAACCATTGGCTGGATATAGGTGAATTTGATGAAGGTAAGTACCTATGATTATAGACGGCCGGTTGACCCACCATTTGTGTTAGATCACTACTAAGACAAAGATGACAGACTTTTTATCTTGATATATCACTTGATAGCTAAAGAAAAGTTGTTAAGCTGAGGGGAGAAACTTAATTTGTAGTTCATACTTTAACACCATGAGAAAAAAAGCTTTCAGAAACTAGTCGTAACTTAGTCTGGTTATGAAACCACTCATTACTGTTTCTGGAAGCATGTTTCCTGGAAAATGCTTATTGTTATTTGGCAAAGATTCATGCAATTGTCAGGCATAGGTATTCCATTTCAGGGGGCAGATAAATGGTTCTGCACTCAATGTACAATATGAATAACCCATGCAAAAGTAGGAGTATGAACTACTGTAATAGAAATCTGTGAGGCTTTGAGTTACTGTTAACACAAATAATTATAATTTACTGGGCTTAAGGTAACCTAAATGGTAGCTACTGTCCTCTTCAGCTTCCAAACACAATTAAGAAGCATAATGGTGGAAAAAAATAAAGGGTTTTTATCTTTTTCTAATCAATATTTGTAGAGAACAGCTTTTGCACTGAGTGCATCAACCAAATGAAAGAACCATTGAAGAAGTAAGTTTACTTAGTATTGTTAAATTTTTCGTTAAACTGTATGGGATAAATATACGGAGTTACACTTACAGAGTAGGAAATTAACTCCTTACTAGAAGGCTTATAGAAAGTAGTCCTGCACGTATTCAGCAGGAGAAAGATATATCCTCTGAAACTCTAATTTTGTTCACTGTTGGAAACTTCATAGCACCTTCTGTACGAAGTACTTCATACTTTCTGAACATTAAGTTTCATAATACAGCTATTGAATTAAGCATCCATTATGCTTACACTTTGACATAAAGAAGCTTGAACAATGTGTATTGTGTGACTTAGAATATCTGAATTTTTCAGTAATGCTGGAAAGAACTTTTGCAGGTTTCAACATGTGTCCTCCCAAAAGAAATAAAATATAAAGTTTTCCAATAAGTTGTTAGTAAACTTATGCTTGTAAGCAAAATACTTGCATAAAAGCTGCTTTTCTTTCTTGTTATGAATTTTAAATGAAGTAGACATTTTTCTAATAAATAAGCCTGCACTGATGTTCTGATTTCTAGCTTAAATTTGTCTTAGATGAACCTATAAGAATAATCTCTTTTCAGTTTTTATAACATATATTGTTTTATTACCTAAACACTACCTAAAGATCAGTTACTGTTCAAAATCTGTATGTGAATACGAATAAAGTCGGTGTGTCAGAAAATTGACACTTGCATCTAACTCTAGTTAGTGAGTGTCTTCAGTTTTGAGAATGATGTCATCATTGCAGTTTGGTAAGAAAGAATATCTTTGTCTCTTCTCCTCCCCCTTTCCATCCAGTATTGTTGTCCAGATATGGTAAATAACTTTTTCCCAGGAACGGCCAAAACAGAATGTTCAGGCACAACAAGCAAGACTGCTGAATCTGAGAAAGGAAAATTGATTATGTTAGTTAATGACTTTTATTATGGAAAACATGAAGGTGACACCCAGCAAGTACAACAGGAGCTGAAGACGCATACAACGTTTAAGTGCTTCAGTTGTCTGAAAGTTCTTAAAAATAACATAAGGTATTTGAACTCACTTCCTTAGTTGTTTGTTAATCACTTACAACCCACAGCACTTAGTCTCATGGATTAAAAAATTGTCTCTGGAATAGAAATTTTTTTCTTATTGAAAACTGATAATATTGGTGACCAAACAGAAACTGAATTAAGTTTTACTATGCATGTGTGGCCGTAACTTAAATTTTTACAGATCATAGAGTACAAATTTTAACAGTATCTAACATAAACAGTAGAGCTCAGTAAACTCATTTAATAGGTAGATGAGTTTGTCATTGTTCTTTTGGAAGTTAAGGTCATTATAGTTTTTTACATGCATTCCTCAAGGGAAACTGAAGTAGCAGAATGTAAAACTGGAAAATGGACTATTCCTTCAAAGGGCATAGTCTGCAAGTTAAAATGAGCAGGTTTATCCTAATATTAGACACATATTAAACCAAAAAATTTTATGTAATAACAAACATTAAATTTTTTATTAATCCTGAAGTATGTATAAATCCTAAGAAGTGCTGGTAATTTGTCTTAAGCAGCTTGAAAATGTTTTGTATTGTTAGACTTTAAAAGAGTTTGTTATCATGATTTTATAGTTCCTGTTAATTATGGGATTTCTTCCCTTGCAATTTATCTTTTTAAGAGCAATAAGCAATGTTTGATATGGGCCAAGGGGTTTTTCTTCTGTTTTCCTATGCATAATACTTTTCAAATAAGCTTTTCTTGCAGTATCATGAAAAATGGTCCACAGAAATAATTTTATTAAGGTACTAGGTTCATTTAAAAAAATAATTTTCAGGCACCATTTTCTACTGAGCATTGTATGTGTAAGCTATTGGTGCTATGGTGCCTATATGTTCCACAGCAAATAATTAAAAATGAGCACTTAATTTTTTTCTTTGAATTTCTCTAGAGTCGACTTTCAGCCATATTTATTTTTGCTGTAACTTTGTAGCTGTAGTCCATAGTTCTGCAACTTCAGAATTTTTATTCCAAGATATATTTTATACCTTTAACCTTTACAGTGGACATAATAAATACATAGTACCTCTACTTCTAGTAGAAGTTTTCTGGACCTTAATTAAGGAAAAACACAAAGTGATTCATCAGAGTAATCCTCTGCTTCCTTGAAAGGGTGTGTAGTTGGACACATCATTGAAATAATGTTTTGTTAAAGTAATACACAGTACTAGGGTCAATTCCTTTCTTCTGCTTAGGTACCTGCATATCTTCTATTAGCTTTTATTTTTTTTCCTTTTCTTTTTGTAAGCAACTGCATGATAGTAGAAGCTTGAGCTCAAGAAGCTATTCTTCTTGCTCATTTGTTTTTTTCAGTTTCAAGGTCACCACTTTGTGAACTACATTCCTTTTGAGAGCGTGACCTACATTTGATAGTTCCTCTGGCTGTACTGAAATGAAGCACATTCAAAACAGAACAGTTTTTGAAGTTCAGCAGTAGTGGGTTGTGCAGCTAACCTGTCCTTGTGCTGCTCCACCAGTAACTGTGACTTGCCAGCGGTGTCACGGGTGCCTAGGCTTTTCAGCCAGAATAGATTCCTACTACAGATAGGTGAACATATTAATGAGAAAAAGGTGGTAACTTGAACTAGTAACATACCACCAAGTTTCTCATGCTCTTTTGATTGTCAGCTGTACAGTGGCTTTCTTTGATAACTGTCCTTTGTAATTCAACTGAAGTCCTAAATGCTTTATACAAAGAAAGCTCCTGGAACCATGCCAGTTTTGAATGGAAATGATTTCAGATAAATTTTTAATGTCATAATTGCGCATATGTTCTTGCTACTTAATAATTTCCAGCAGACCTGAATTTATACTTGCTTCAGAATGTGGCTTTGAGACTTTGGTGATGGTGAAGTGAGAACAGCTGACATGTTTTGTTGTTGCCTTTGCTAATTTCCCTTTATTTCAAGGCAAGAATTTTGTCTAAGCAAACATGAAAAAATGCAGTAGATTGCTTAGTCTTAGAACATGTTTCAGATATGTTGCATGTTCCTTGTAGTAGTGAAGACTTGTTTTCAAGCTTTGAAAGACTATATCCGTCATAGTAAAATTGCTTAATTTTGTTGCCTTTTAAATTGAGATGTCCTTACAAAGTAAAGTTTCTAAAGAATCCTGTATATCTTGCATGTGATATGTCATGTACAGTGACTGTTAAAGTGTAGCTTTTTGCACCCGTTCACTATCATTTAAAGGTTTATGAACCACATGAAGCATCACTTGGAGCTTGAGAAGCAGAGCAGTGAAAGTTGGGAAAGCCACACCACCTGCCAGCACTGTTACCGTCAGTTTCCCACCCCATTCCAGCTGCAGTGCCACATTGAAAGTACACACACGCCTTATGAATCATCTAGTAAGTTGGATTGTATCACATTGAATCTTTTGTGACCTAAAATTTTAGATATTTTCTGACTTTCACTTTGCTGGTTTGTAACTTCAGAATAAAGCTATTGTACTTTAAGAGTAATAATCTTGAGATTTAGTATAGGAACTGAGCACTCATTCAATTTGTGTTAGAGCAATGTGTGTGGAAAAAAATATTTTAAAAAAGCATTTTGTTTTGTTTTTTAAATTGAAAGCTTGACTGCAAGAATTCATGTTGAGTAAGGGCCTTGTACTTTTGGCTTTCTGAAGTGGCACAGGGAATTTCTTCTGAAGAGTAGAACAATCATTAGATTGCTTGGTGTTTATATATATATAAAATTATTTTTTTTACATATATATATGTATTATAATTTATGTACTTGTGACACCAAAGGAATTTTTACTGTTTTCTTGTTTTTCACTTTTTCTAGCAATTTGTAAAATCTGTGAATTATCCTTTGAAACAGAGCAAGTTCTTTTGCAACATATGAAGGACAATCATAAGCCAGGTGAAATGCCGTATGTTTGCCAGGTATCTCTGAGTAACTGGTTTGTATTTAGATTACACCACCCCCAGTCTTTACTGTCAATAAACATGTAACAAGAAAGGCAAACTTTCTGTTTTAGGTATGCAACTACAGATCCTCAGCTTTTTCAGATGTAGAAACACATTTTAGAACAGTTCATGAAAATACAAAACATTTGCTATGCCCATTTTGCCTCAAAGTAATTAAAATTGGAGCACCATATATGCATCATTACATGAGGCATCAGGTAAGCAGATATTTTCAATCATTAATGCTAGGGAAAATGCTAAAGATATGTCATGAATCTCAGAAAAATAAACTTAACTCGTTTGTGCAGTTGTTACTGGGTAAGAATAATTAATAAAATATGGTAGAAAAAATATGACTGCTTCTTTTGAAAAGTCTTTAAAGGAATTGTTAGGCTTTGCCATGGTTTTGTGTGACAGCAGCTCCTTGTTTAAAAAAGAAATCTTGGGATATCCTTGAACTAATTTCTCTGCTATTTGGTTTCTTCATTAAGTTTTAGTGATGTGTTCTGCTTTTCTCGAGGTTTGTAGCAAACCTTTCACTAGTTCAAGTAGAGAAAAAGATTATGAAGTACTGTGTCATCTTGTAACTGGTAACCTGATTCTGTCTCTGCTTAGTGATGAATACTGTCTTGCATTTTCAAGTATTTACATGTTGTCTCTTTAATTCTTCCACAGTATCTTTGCTTGGTATAATATTAGGAGTTTGTCCCATTGATGTTTTAGGAACTGGATGACCATTGCTTAAGACAAGCTAGGGTTGGAGTTTTGTTTATCATTACATTCATGCTTACTGTTGATTGTCTTCCATTTTTAAAAGAAAAAAGGAATATACCGTTGCACTAAGTGCAGGCTGCAGTTTTTGACATGCAAAGAAAAAATGGATCACAAGACTCAGCATCACCGGACATTTAGGAAACCCAAACAGTTAGAAGGATTGCCTCCTGGGACAAAGGTAAGTGTTCATACAGGCATCGAAGGAAATAAATGTATTGGTAGAGAAAGGAGTGGAATAGAGAGAAGTGTTTTTCTCCTTTCTTTTCCAGAACAAAGATAGTTTGGGGTTTTTTTCCCCACCTCTAAAACTAAAACTCTAAAATATCCTCCTGTTGCAAGAATTGCCAGGCATAGTTTCTGGCTTGTTCCTGGAGATCTGTGGTGTTGCCCTCTGTCCCATTCACTTATATGCCAGTATTCCAGTCAGTGCTGCTACTTTCTTGAGCTGTTGGTTAATTTGCCCTCTCCCATTGATCCTTTCTTGTGCTAGGAGAAAAGGAGATAATCTGGATGTTGGTCTGAGGGGTCTGCATCATTTCTGGTGAAAGATTTTCAACCTATGGAAGGTGGTGGCAAAAAATCATAGAGTGCAAGACCTACTTCTCCATAAACAATATGTGGTTAAAACTGAGTTCACTAGATTGCTTCTAGCTCCAGCATTTTAAGTGGAAAAAAACCCCACAATTTTCTGCTGTTTTATGAAGTAAACTTGAGTCGCCTCAGAACATTTAGTCTATCTTTAAATCACACTTCCATTTCTCGCGAAGGACCCAATTAGACTAGATTCTTCCTGTAAATTCAGGACTTTTTCCTACGGTTTTTTGATGAAGTGTGAAGATACATGTCCTTTCAGTTGAAAGGAAGAATAAAATTAATGTTTTGATCAGCTCTTTGCAGTTCATTTGCCGTAGAATCAAGAAGGGAAAACGACTGGAGTTGATGTTGATTGTGTTGCTTAGCAGAATGTAAAGCACTGATTCTCATTCAGTGACAATACCTCAATTTTCTAAAGATTTCAGGGTCTTTGTGATCCAATAAAAGCTTAGAATATGTTAAAATTTTGGTTTTAGTAGACCTTGACAGGATGTAGATGATGAGACTGAAGAGCTTCTAAACTATGAGAATGGGTAAGAAGTATAATTAGGAGTCAAGTTGCGAGTGAAAACTGGAGAACCAAATTTAAGGGCAAGAGTGCGATAATGCCAGTTGAGAGGTCAGAGACCAGAATTGGTCCTGGGCGGGGGGGGGTGTGTGTGTCTAAGATGAGGAGCAGAAATATCTGAAGGAAGTAGATTGGCTAATCACAAGGTTACAAGACACAGGGCTTTTGTTAAATCCAGACACTGATGGTATTGTTTGATATTCTTCTTAGTAGGGCTAATTGGCCTGACCCTTCTGTTTCCTTTCCACAGCTACATTTTTTTTCTTTTAAGAAAACAGGATGTAGGCAGTTGCAGGTCTGAAAAGAGCACTTATGTTTTGTCATGGCTAACTATTTTCACCAAAACCAAGAGCTTTTTCGGCATCCGGTAGACTACCGAGTCTAGGTTTACTCTAGTCAGCAGTATTTCATATTTTTCAAAGAAGTCTTTACTGAGGAATGTTTCTTATGCTACAATTTTTGTCCTAAGGTGGCTTACACTTTGAGACAAATAGAAATGTGAACTGAGCTTAAATTTAAATAGAAAAATTCTTAATTTCATACTTGTAGGTGACTATTCGAGCCTCTATTGGATCGCTTCATTCAGGATCATCAGCTACATCGTCTGTTAGTACAAGCAGTTCCATATTTCAGTTGTCACCTAAAGCTAAAAGTACAACCACTAAAAATCATAACAGATCTAATACAAATAAGTCAAAAGCAAGATCAAAAACAACTACATCGAAGAAGCAAAATGCGTGGACCAACAGCAAAAAAAAAAAAGAAGTTACAAATACGGCATTGCATAATCTGAGGTAAAATGTTAACATTAACATTATCTTTATACTTTGAATATAAATAACTGATCATTTCATTATCTTTCAATAACTTCTAATACTGCAATACAGAAGATTTGATACTTTGGTTTTGCATAAAAAGCACGTGCATAAACTTTTCACATACTGGTACTGTGATTATAATTCTGCATCTTCATTCACCAATTTTGTTGATGCGAGACTTCTTTATGATGGAAGAATGGGGGGGGGGGGGTGGGGGTGCATCTCCCTGGGTGTTCTTTGGAAGTTTTATTATGGAGGTAGTATTTTCCTCCTTGAATTTTTTAAGGGTTTTACTTGAACCCATTATTTAAAAGGTGAAGTCTTGTCTGTCCTAGGAGATACCTTAATTTGGTGAGCTACCAAAAAAAAAAAATCAAGAAAGTAAAAGCAAGCTGTTGGGAGGATATTGTCCTCATTTACAATTTACTGGGTTTGCTATCCTTATAGTAATAATTTAATGAGTGTTTTATGGACTAGAATATAATTTAATTGGCTAAGGTGAGTTAGCAGTTTTCTTTGTCAAAGATTGTAGATGTCTGCCTCCCAATAAGGTGCTAACACTCAATGTAACATTTTTAAGTTTCTCATTTTTTCCCTAATGTAGATAAGCTTGCTACTGAATTAAAACAAAAAAATTTAAAATTGTTGTCTCGTCTTAAAGTGTTGATGTTAACTATTAACTCTTTCATATTACTGTTAGGTGTCGTTTGGGAGCTCACAAATGCATCGAGTGTTACTCAGAAATAAAAGATTTTGCAAGCCATTTTCCTGCTTATGTCCACTGTAGTTTATGCAGATACAACACTAGCTGTAGCAAAGCCTATGTGAATCACATGATGAGGTAAGAGCTCTTCAAAATTTTTACTGGGTTGTCAAATACTTCCTTGATTCATACAAGGTGTGTTAAGTGTTTCTATTAGCTGAATTTTAAACTGTGTCATAGGACTGGCAGGGAAATGTGTAAGGTTGGGTTGTTACTTTGTAGTGAGGACCTAAACCCCATGTTCATGTTCTGCCTTCAAAATCTAGTGGTTCAGGCAGTGTTCTGTCTTTGCTTCGAAGTTTCTATGAGATCTTCCATGCTCATTTCAGCCAGACTTAACAAATAACGACCAATCGTTGCATGTTCTCTGAGTTTCAAATGGAATACCTCATCCGATTATACAAGTGCTGAATGCATACAGGCAGAGCTATTGCTAATGAAATCTGTGCTCAGAATACCATGTGAAGGATGTCTCAAGTAGCATACTGAGGTGGATACTTTTTCTTACACTACTTCTGGTCATCCGTAAAAATAACATCTCATTTTTGCAGGAGGTTTGTCACTGATTGTGAGGCAGCATAGGGTATTAGTGATGACAGCTGTAAAAAAGCCTGCTAAGAAAATAAATTGGTTTTATTTCAGAGGAATAGAATTGTATTATGTAACAGTTAGACACAGATCATGTAACAGTGAAGGTAAAACAAAATTTTGAAAACCTACTTGTTAATCCTGTGCCCTGAACAAGCCAGATGTATTGCAGAAAAATACAGAATGCTGTTGTCTTTTTTAATACATGTATGTATAAAATTCCTTGGCATGTTTGAATGCTAGAATTCTTGAATTTATGACCCAAGTCTTTTCAAGTTTGTTTATACATTTTATATGTTGACCTATTCATATTAATGTTAATTATCATACAAGTCCTAGGCTGAAATAACTTACATGCTTTTATGCATATAACCTATTGGTTGCATGCTTAAAAAAATAATACAAATTAATGTGCTTAATTTGAATTGTACAAGAGAAAGTTTATTACAGAAGGGGAGAGGGGAACCTAAGGTAAACTGTTCCTACTGTTCCCATGTTCTGGGAGGTTGTCAAATTCAACCATGCAGCAAAACAGCTAGTCTTTTGTCCTTTGTCTCCTCCATGCACTAAGCTCCCCCCACTTGACCTCTCACAGCACCCTTCATCACCTTTTTTAGTGAGTGTAAGGAACAAGGGAGGGTGAGGAAGAAGGCTGTTAGAGGGAGAATGTTTCTGCAGTAGCAGCCCCTGTACTTGGATGCTTTTTGTTTTATATGGAAGTGCAGTGGCACGTACTTAACCTCATATGAGATAACTTACAGGTTGTCTGAAAATGTGGTTTGTCTCATTTAAAGCCATCTCTTTAGGAAGTGTGAGTTCATCAAAGCTACACTTCTTTTGTGGAGCACTGTGTAGCTACAGCCATGGTGCTTCAAGAGCTAAACTGCTGATGGAAGCAATGTGACTATGTTCTTGCAGGACTGTGCCAGCGAAGTTAAGCCTTGCCCTTCCCAAACTCATGATTTACAAGAGAGCCAGTGTTTTCAACTAGAGCTGAGATTTACAAGCCCGTAAGCTTTCAGCAATTTAATTGTTTTAGAATAATGCAGGTCAGTAATTGAGCCTTCTATTTTCATGCCTTGTCATAAGCAAATTGCAGTACCATGTACAGTGTAGGGGGATATGTGGAGTAATGTACTCAAGAAAACCAGTCTAAGTGGTAATGTTTTCTTATATTTAGTTTTCACAGTGCTCGTCCAAGTAAAAGATTTTGGATCTATAAGAAGCATTCAGAAGAGCTACGGTAATTCAGGTTTTTTCAGTTACGGATCATTATTTTTTTACTTTCTGATGGTGAGCTGATTAGTTAATTGAGAGGAGAGCCTCTAATTTCTAGGCCTCCACAATATAGAAGGAGCAAGGAAATAAAAACATCAGCTTTTCCACTAGTATAATCTTCAGTGACAAATATTTATCTGCCCACAATTATTAACTTCCTTCTGAACCCTAAGCAGTTTTAAAAAAATATTTATTTTATTTTCCAATTATTCATAATATGCAAGATGGGGAGTGAGGGGGGATACAAAAAAAACCAACCAAAACTGAGGAACTTGGGCTTTACAGATAAATTTCTGTCTGAAGTGGTGTTCTTTGTACTACATCCAGCATGGAGATGCCATCATCATTAGCTGGGATTTCCAGGTGCTAGTTGCAGAACAAAAGTAAGAATATGTTTTTGTGAGTCATCTCATCTGAAGTTGCAGGAAATCTTACTTATTTTTTTATAGTCTGTCCAGTTGCTGTAAGTTAAGAAAACTGTTTCACAACCATGTTGTATTTATACTTCTTTTTACTTTCTCTTCTCCAGAGGTGTGACTGTAGTATGTCTTAACTGTGATTTCCTGACTGATGTCTCTGGCTTAGATAGCATGGCCACACATCTGAGTGAAAGTCACACTCATACTTGTCAAGTTATTATAGAGAAAGGTGAGTACATATAACGTCTTTTTTATATAGTGTACGTATATAAATACTTACATGTGATGTCCCTGTGTTATTGCAGTCCTTGTTTCAGTTGTGGTATCATTAATTCTGTGTACTTGGATTTGAAATTGAGTACTTCTGTATTTCCGTATTTTGAAATATTTTTAATTAAATCCTTTATTTTTATTTTCAGTTTCTGTAGATATCCCAACTGCCGAACAAGTATCTGAGTAAGTTTTGTTTTACTGCTCAATGTTTGTTTCTATTAATTTAGTGACAGGTGGGCAAAATTTGCAACTTGAACTTGGATTTCTTTTGAATTTCATAGAATTTTAAATATATGGATGAACATAGACTCTTACCTTGCTAGTGCTTTTTGTTCTTACCACATCCACGATTACAAGAATGGTGAGATAGAATTATTACCTACTGTAGCTGAAGTCAAACCCAGGTTTTTGTCCAATTTGTGCAAAGAGACACAAATAATTCTTGCAGTATTGGAACTTCTCAATCCCAACTTTTAAGTCTAGAGATAGTGAGGCTGTTACTTCAACTTGCTTTTAATACTAGCTTTATTAAATGTTTTGTATTCTAATGTAATAGTAATATTAGAGAAAAAATAATTTTATTGAAGCAGGACACATTCAATCTTAATATTTTATATTTACAAATTATTTTCAAAATGATGTTATTTATATGACAAGTATACTGTTTTATGTTAAGTTTTTAATTCTAGCTTTCAAAGAAAAATTAATATGAGGCTTCTGGCTTTCATTTTTTTTAAGGATTAGAAAAAGAACCTGCAATATTGTTGAGACTGTGTTGCAGGGTTTGCTTGGTTTTTTTTTTTTAACCTTAGGAGTGTCAAGTCATCCCCTATTATTCTGAAACAATACCCAAGGCTTTACAATGTAGCTTGGGAGCCTATTTATGCCTTAATTGAAAGTTCAAATGTGTGTTGCTTGAATTGAACATTTGAGTTCTCTCATAGCCATTTCAGAATATAGGAGCAAAAATGTGAATTAGACTGCAAAGAAAGATATTTCAAAAGGTGAAAGAAAACAGTTTAACCCTGATTTAACAACAAGGTGTCATTGAGTCCATCTAGTCTATAGCAGGATTCTAAAAGGGATTACATATTCTTATGCTTGATGTGAACTCTTTCAAGAGAGTGAGAATTTCTTAGGCCTCTAAGCAGGAATCAGCCTTCACCGAGTGTTGGAATTATCCTCAATAGGTTATTTATTAACTATTGAGTATTTTCTTTCTTGGTTTCCATAAGGTGGCCAGTAGGAGGGGATACTGGAATAATCTGTCATGTGATCCAAACATGGAAGTACTTATCTTTTGATATGAGTAATAGTAGGCTAAAATATGTGCTATGAAATTCAGACCTCTACTAATAACTGTTCAGCATGTGATGCAGTTAAAGAAAACTGATAGTCTGATGGGATGGCTAATAGATATTATTAAAAAGAATTGAAGATATTCTGGTGGGAATTAACAGGGTAAGGAAGTTAATTTGGGAAAGCATTCCAGAAAGCTGTTTGAAAAATGAAATTTCTGATTCTGGAGCACAGAATATTAAAATTGGACAAAGCCCTGGAAAGAATCATCTAGAAGGGTGAACTATATTCTCCTTATTAATCCAGGGTGACTTCTGTCCTTGAACAGTTCAGATGTCACTGAAATTCAATGGAAAAATCAAGTGTTGAGCTGTGATACAACTTTAGCTTTTCTACTTGAAGCTGGAATTAGGTGTTGGGAATTAACACTTGCTGAACTATATGTAAGGAAAGGTTGTAGGTGTATTGAATGGTGGAGAAAGAGGTACAGTTGTGGCAAGCTGTTGCCAGTATTGCACAAGGATCTTGCTGTCTTGAATATATTACAGAGATGTCATATGAAAATGTTTAAGAATGTTTGCTATACAAAGTATGTATTACTCAGAAACAGATGGGTGACCACTGAAGAGATTGACATAGAGTCAAGAATATGTGCAGGTTTGTTTCTGCAAGCTGTTAGAGTAGGACAGATGCAGATAGCTGTTATTTTTGAGAGCCCCATTGGCATAAGCTCAGTTACTGGTAACTACATAAGGTGAAATAGTCTGTGATGGTGCTTGTTGAAACTGTCATGCTCATAGACTTCATTAATTTCGGTAAATCTTGTCCTGTTTCGCATACTAATTCTGTGATACTTGGGACAAGAACATAGCATTGCTAAACCTGAGAGCATGAGT
Organism: Aegotheles bennettii; assembly: GCA_013398125.1. Taxonomy (NCBI): domain Eukaryota; kingdom Metazoa; phylum Chordata; class Aves; order Caprimulgiformes; family Aegothelidae; genus Aegotheles; species Aegotheles bennettii. The sequence goes on along the minus strand of VZRW01007119.1, from coordinate 553,851 downwards.
ATACCTGTGTAGCAGATTTTTTAATTCATTATTTGCAGTACAGAGCACACACAATGTTCTTCTTTTTGTGGGATGATTCTTCATGCTATTCTGTGGTTTGCTTTGGAAGAAGAGGAACTTACAGACAATATTAATGGCTGTTGCTGGGTAGTTTCTCTGTGACTTATGAATGTTTCTTCCCATTCTTTGACCTATAATTCAAGGAGGTATGATTTGTTTGTGGGGCTCTTCAGAATCACTTCATCGTCAGAAACAATGACTCATAGTTGCAATCTTGAATGCTTTTGGATCTTCTCTTGCATCTCTCAGATGGTACCTTCTGGTATCTTTTATTATATAGCGAACTGTCTGTAAGTGTTGTAAAGCTCATCTTTATTGCGAATGACCAGACGTGTTCTATGAGCTCTGTGTAGTGTTGATGAGACTGTCTTTGGACCAGAATCCTGCCGTACAGATAACCTAGCTGGAGATGTTCCAGCAGGAATTGTTTTTTAAATTGTTACTCTACATAAAGTTGCCTTGTTTGTTTGGTGATCGACCTTGTGCTGAGGGAATAAGGCTTAATAACTATGCCAATACTCTTCTAATGCTCAACTCTCTGCTTTGCACAACAATTAACATATTTTTAAATGAACTGACAGCAGACATTTTTGTTGCAGGGGAGTTGAAAGTGAGCAGGTATCCTATACTGCCTTGGCTCACTGATACATCATTGTGGACCAGAAAATTGACCTCAGTCCAGCTTGGGATTATTTTGGTATGTAAGTGAACAAGGATCTGACCAGACCTTTACCTTTCTCTTCACCCATTGAAGCTGTGGTATTCTATTCTTGCATCTTTTAGGCAGCAGGTCTGGTCTTTTCTCCCAGTATTGTAGTCCGGCAAATGGCCTTCTGTGATAATGCTCTCTGCTTTGCAGCACTGACTTGCAGCTTTTGGGGGCTATACTTGTTTGAAGAGAGGCTTACCAGGAATTTCACTTACATGATGCAGTGTTTCTTTGCTGCTTGTTTGCAGTATTTCTTTGCTGCTCAGGTCTGTTGATATCATCCCAAGCTAGGGTAGTGTATAAATGATGACATACATATATGTTGACATTTTGTTCTGAACTTGATCCTAGCTTCTGAAACTAAAGAGCTTTGTCATTCTCTTTGGGTGTTCACTAAAACATACAAGTCCTGATCTGTTTAATATTCAAGTAAGTTGCATTTTTCTCTGCCGGTGACTTTACAGTATATAGTGGCAAAATGTGCTTTGAATTACTTCTGTCATATGTAACAGCATAAACTGAATCTTGGTCAAAGGAGTTTATTAGCTGCTTTGCTCTGGTAGCTAAGCTTCTTTTTGCTCCTAAATACTGTAGTAGGAAAGCATGTCATGGAAGCAGATACATTTATTGAGCCTTGATTCTGAGAGTGGAGCAGCCACAGTTCATTCACACCTTGTTCTTTTGGTATCATCTCTCATCTTCAAGGATGCTCTACTCAAGTGCTGAGACATTTACTACTTTTGATTTCACTGCTTCTGACTTCATCTTGCGTTCTAGATGATCTATGGCAAGTTTATCCATCAACAGGTTGTCTGGATATATGATGAGCTTTCCTTTTGTCATGATGAACATCTAGTGTTCCTCCAAACTCAACTTCCTGCTTACAGTGGATATGTGTCTTGGTTGAATCTCTACTAGCTTCCAAGCAACTTAATAGAGCAAGTCTTACTCTGAGATTGGTCACTGTTATAACCTTCTAGTTATAAAGAGATGATTTCTGATGAATGGTAGCTGTTCTTGATTTGCAGCACTTTCTTTTTCTGCATAATCAAATTCTTCAAGTTTAATCCATTTTTACGGGTATTTTTGTCCTTTTCACTTTTGATATTCAAACAGTTAACCATTTTGGCGATAGTGAGCTTCTGCAACCACTGTGGTATTGCTAATAACAGCGAGGATCCTGTCATCCATCCATTGTTTCTTATGCATATTTTGTGACTGAGCATCTGCGCGCTTACTCAGTACTCTAAAGTCTCGTTCTTTTTGCTACCTTTTTTTCTTCTGACAGAAGCTATGTTCCATCTTGAATGCTGCTATTCAACTTCAAGCATCAGTTACCTATTACAGGTTTTTCTTGCAGGACTTATTTCTGTTTTGACACAGCAGCATTCAGAAAAACATAGTGAGTTTGTGTTTTCATTGTGAACATGCTGTGGCATTTCAGAGGAAGTTGAATCTGTGATATTTCACTTTCATTCAGGTTTCCAGCAACAACAAAACTGGCATATGATTGCAGATTTCCGTGCCTTTCAGAAATGTTCTCTAATTTCCCAGAAATTACACTATACTGACACTTCAATTTGAAGTTATGTGAATTATACCTCTTTTGAATGCTCATGTGGAATATTATCGTTTGGTTCTTTTACAGCTTTGCTACAGAAATTTTGTAAGTTTCAGACTTGCCCTTAAAAGACTTACAAGCTACATTCAGATTTGCCAGCTTTGTGTAAATAGTTCATGGAGAAACAATTGGCATTGTGGCATCCTGTTTCCATTTATGTGAGGATCTCGGAGGAGTTACTTGTGGAAAACTCATAACACAAACTACTAAACCATACAAGTAAACCTGCCTGACTTGATATTAAATATCCCTGATGGTCCCAACAACTAGCAAGTTACATGAATAATACAACATATTGGACCACATCTGCAAAGACAGAGCATGAATGTGCATGGTATAACCAGCTTAGTTTATGAATTAAGGTTACTTTTGTATATACATTAACCTGTCTCTTTTTGTTATTTTTAGGATGTTGAGTGTCAGTGCAGTGTGGGTTCTTAAGACTTGTAGTTGCAGAGCAAATTTGATTAGCAAATTCTATATTACCTTTCTCTTGAAAGTCTTTCTAACAGGAAAATGTTTGTTTCTGTTACTCTGTTAAATGTTCATAACTGTGCAGCTTTGTGTGTAACACTTCACTACTCATAATAATAGTTATTATGTAGCTGTCTTCATTGCTAACTCTGGTTTTACAGGTGAGAAACTGGAGACAGTGTCAAGTAACCTGAATTCACCTTGCCTTTCTCATTTGATCATGAACAGTATAACACACCATAATGTAGAGGCAGCTTTTTCTTCTTCCTAACTATGCCCTCCCTAACATTTATCTTCCCAGTAAATGCTTATACAATCAGATATTTGGGGGAGAATTGTGCTTTATGAATCATCAACTCTACTAAGAGTTATATTTTTCAAAATGGGAAATTTCTGCTAAAAGCTAGAGTTCTTTGGGTTTGTTTTTTTGTGTGTTTTTAAGACCTTTCCATTCTTCCATTTGTAACATTGATTTATAATTATAATGCTGAGTATGGTTCAGTTGAGTGGCTGGAAGGTACCTTGAGCCACTTAAATAAAATATTAAGTTGATTTCTAGAAATTCTTGAAGCTACAGTCATCCTAGAAAAGGTTGCTTTTGGTTAGGGGTGGACAAAAAGAGATGTTTGGCAAAAGATTCCAGCTGAGTTTCAGTACTGCTTACCCAAAGAAGCTGTGGGAGTAACACATCGGTTGTAAGAAAACATGACAGATCACTGGGAAGACAATTGCTCATGATTTGAGCTCTGTGTGTGTGCAAATATACATGATTTTATTATGTAAGAGCAGGGGAAGCAATGAGGGTATGTGCATTTCAGAAAGAATACTGCCATCTCTGTTTTGACTGAGCATTTTAAGGTCTACTTGTTTCACTGATTCCAAATTTGTTCCATTAGTTACAGGTGACTCCTCATGTATCAAAGTTTCAGATCAACTTGAATTTAGACTTTAAGGTGTCTAAATTAATGTTCTTACTTACGTGGCTTTTATTTTGAGTCTTTTTGGTTTTATGACCAATCCATTCTATTAAGTATCTTAATCAAGCTGAAATTTTGTGCTCAGCTACTACATTTTGGGGGCATTTTTTTAAGGGATAGACAAGAGTCATTTTTTCATTGTTCTTAACTAGAAGTTTATTTTTATGCAGAATAAAGGCTATTTGGAGAATTCTAAAAAGGTTTCAAAATTGCTTGAAATTATGGACCAGCAAGCTGTACATAGTGGAGATGGTCATGATCTTTGTTTTATAATGCTCTCGCCAGAAGCACTGTAGCACCACAGATGTATGAAAGTACATTGCCTTTGATGCTGTTTAGGAACTATGGGATTTAAGATTTCTTATAAAAGTGTTGGGAACATCACAAAGTGGTAGTCTTCAATGCTTTAGTATCCATTTATGAAACGCCTGCTAATTACAAATTAGAAGGAACTACTTTCTAAAACCTAAACAGAATTAAAGTTGAGAATGTGTGTTAGGAATCCAAGGTAACCCATATTAAGAAAGATGTGGTTATAACAAAATGTTTAGAAACCATGTTCGCTTCTAAAGCAGCATAAACAAGCCAGTTTGAATAAGCTATAAAACATGACCACAGAAATGAGTTTGAGGATGTAAAATAATGTTTATAATGTATTTAAAACAATCTATAGATATTGGGTATGATTCATACCCATTTATTTTGGTGGCAAAACTTAAATTTATTCAGACAAAAACAACAGTATGTTTTGTCCTTGGAAATACAATATCTGATTTATTAGTGTCTAAATTGTTTTGCTTTTTCAAGAGTGGCTGTTTTTATACAAATTACTATTTCCAACATATTTGTTGAAGTTCTTGCATAGAAATTAAAGCAGGGAAGCTAAACTAAATGTCTCTTACTGGTGTTGCTACTCATGATTAAGTATTTCAGAGTATTTCAGGCCCCCGACCCCAAAAATTTGTTGTCATTTGATTCATCCTCATCATTTTTCTAGTTGTTAGGTGAGCATTGCTACAGTGCTATCACAGCAGTGTTAGTTTAAAATAATCCTTTTTTGTAGTTATTTTTGCCATCTTTTATTACAAATTAAGATGTAATAATTAAAATCATTATAAATGGTTGTTTATACTATGGTCCATCTTGTTGGTTACCAGCTAGAACATTAGTGTTAGAAGGTGTTTATGGTGTGCTGAAAGTATGTGCTAGAATTCTTTAAAAGGTCTGGTTTTAGCACTGCTTTCTTGGATTAAATTAGGAAAATACGTGTGGTAGATATCAATCTAATATTAGTATACATTTTCATAGAATTTAAGTAGATAAATCTGCTTCTTCTGTCAAGTATTTTGTAATTTTTAGACAGCCATTAAGATTCACCGAGGTCATGAATAATATAATTTATGAATAATAACATTATTTCAATATAACAGAGGCACCAGCGTAGTTCAGCAGATTAAATTTGCCTTTAATGCAGCATCCACAAAGAACATACAGGCATAAGGAATTTTGAGGGTTTTATTAATTTTTTCTGTTTTTTTTCTGTTATAGGAAAGCTTTGAAAGGTTAGTTCTTATATTAGAACTGATGACTTAACAAGGTTTTGTGGGAGACATACTTCTTGCTATCTCTGTGATAGCATTTTCTTATATAAACACAAAAAATCAATTTTAGTGATGTTGTGATAAGCTGTTTAATTAATGTGGTTTTAAAAGTCAATAACTTTAAATAATTTATAGCTCATCTCTGGGCTGTGCCTGGGAAGGTATTTTGAGGGAAGTATCTCCTCCAAATAGTATCTGGAGGTCACCTGCCATGTTTCACAGTTGCCCTAAATTTTAAACTACAGCTGTGTTCTGGGTATTTGGGTTATGGTAGACAATTAGAAGAAAACAGAGCTTGTTTTGCAGAATGTTTATGTTGGTCATAATGTAGCTTTATGCGCTCTTAAAGTGCATTTCAGCAAATTTATCATTTCAGATCTTAAATACTTCAGTTGTGGTTTAAAAGGGAAGAGATTTCTCTTTGTGTAGAATTCCAGTGAGCACTAGAATAAAAGTGTTTCTAGCCATGTTAAGACTGTTGCTTCCTGGGTTTTCATGAGGTGACATAACTGGAACAGGTTACATGAAATAAGTTTATCTTATAATTACTGTATAGCCAATAAAACATTATAAAATTCTGAAACGCTCTTCAAGCTGAAGATGCTTCATGATGAGCATGCTGAAGTGTGTCTAAGCTCAAAATAAGTATCAACTTTAAAAATTCACTTCAGATTACCAAGTTGCTTTCTTAATGTAAGTATTTTCAGCATTACCTCTACTTTAACCATACAGTATTTTAAAACATTGAATTTTAATTCATTATCCACTAGGTTAAAGAATGAAATCTCCATTTCAGAGAGAGAAGCTAACTTGGAAAAAGAACGGTTATGGCAAGCCCACTTATGCCCAGCCACAGCTGATGATGGGTAGTTCTGAGTGTTGGGTTTTGTGCTGGAACTTAGTCTTGAGTTTTCCCTCGAATAATTGCCCTTTTTCCCCTTTTTATGTAGAAGTTTGAGAGAGAAGAAAAGAATTTGGATAGAAAATTTGTTATATGTTTGAGAATGTCATTTACTCATTTAGATAGTCTAGTAAATAAAAAATGCAAAAAAGCAAAATTTTAGTGCAAGTATGCGAGGTAGCAATTATGGACTTCACTACTCCAATATGAAGCCAGCAAAGACAAAGTTTATTTACTTTTTATCCCTTATATACATTCAGAGCACGCGCCTAAAACATACACGCTGCCAGGTTAGCACCCCCCGTCCGTGGGGCAGACACGCGTGTTAGCAGGACTCCCATTGGCCCAACTGACAACACCCCTCCTTGGTCCATGCTCTTCCTGGTGTTATACTGGCCACGTCAGCCAGAAGTGAAGTGGGCTCACTTCTCGGTGTTGCTTTCTGTGTCCCTTCCGGTGTCCGATTGGAAACAGCCGATGTTCTTTCTGCTTCCTGCCCCTCGGGGTGACCTTAGGTATATGGCTGCGTGTTTAATCACAAGGCTATCAAGTGGCTGGCTCATTACATGCCATTGTCCTACCCCAACACAAGTAGTAAATATAGGTTGTAATTTGGTAGAGGTTGACCTGTCTCTTGAGTTAATTCCTTATTATGAATGAAATCAGTGTAACAGGATTAAAAGATTCTTATGACTACCTCAGTGACTGGTAAGATTTCACTACTCGAGGATATCTTGGCAGTCTCTTATCACTGCTCAAAATATTTCTCTGGTTTAAATCTGAAGTAGGAAATTCTTGCATTAGTTTATTTAAGTGAAAGTAAAACTTGAAAATGGATTTCTGAATGTTTGTAGTATGTAATATCTCTTCCAGAATAACCATTTTCTGTAGAACTCTATCACTTAGCTTATAAGCTAATCACCTGAATTGTTTTAAATTCCTGGGTCAGTAGAACAACATGTCTAGGCTTTCAGCTTGAAAATATATAGTAGCAGGAAATTGGTTATCCCTTTTAAGAGTCCTGGAACTGTCTGTTACTTAGATAATGCTAAAAATGATTTTAGCCAGAAATTATTTCAAACAGTTTTAAAAACTATTTGAAGAAATAAAATACAAATGTTTTTAGATTAATGAGGTATTTGGTGATATTATCTCTCACATCAGATTGTCACTGTTCAGAGACTATTTTCAACTTAAGTTTTAAATTTTAAAAGTTAATTTGGGAGGCTTATTTGCTTCCTGTATAGAATTTGTATCTGAAATCAGACCAACTGTTATACCTCCATCTTCCACACACACACTGTCTTTTGTCTGTCACCATAATCATTTTAGGTCATTTGAGCTGCTCATCATTCTGAAAAAATTTGAATGGATTAGAAATTATATTAAACTTTTACCAAGTTTAAATCTTTACAGCCAAACTTGAGCTCCATCACTGAAATAATGGGAGAAGTTGGTGTTCCTGTAACAATTGAAGAGAAACATTAGAAACTAGTGTTTAGGATTTCAACTGTTGGACTACAAACATATGAGCAAATTGCATATAGCAATATGACCAGACTATTTTGTATTTTTGTAGGTAGACAGCATTTGAAGTAAACAGTTCAGGGGAGGGCATTTGAGTTTTGTTTTTTAGTTTGTGTTGGGGTGGGTTTTTTGGTTCCTGGTCACCCTGAAGCACTGTATGCATGTAGCTTTATTGAAATAATACAAGGCTTAAGCAATCAGTTCGTATACAAAGTTCATACGCTGTGGTTCAGATGCTTTTATACAGTAAGATTCTAATTTTTACATGCGTAATTCAGAACTGATCTATATTTTCTTTTTATAAACATAGTTTTACTCTGAAAAGTAACTGAAAATGCTACTTCACAGATCACTTTTTCAGTGAATCCAAGTTTGTTGATGCCTAACTAAATTTTAGATTTAAGTTAATTTAGATTTCCAACTGCTAGCTTTTTTTCTTGGTTTGCTTACTAGTATTGCAGAGTCAATTTGATAGTATAAAGGTACAAACTGGCTTCTTTTCTTTGTACGTAATCAACAAAAACTGTCACGTAGCTGTATCTGCATCTGTGTCAAAGAGGCTGCACAGGTAGAGGAACTTTGTATTTTGGAAACTTCCATGTGTCACACAAAGGGAACACTTTAGCCTTTCTTTCTGGAGATGAAATGCAAGAACTAGAGAGTACTAATTCACTGCTAAATACAAAGCTGAGTAAATAGGTAAGAAAAATGCAACTGTTAATTAAATTCAGCCCATCTTGCTTTAAACATTTGTGAGAAACACCAAATAGGAAATCTGCAATCCCACTTAGAGTGTCACTTCGCAGAGTACAGCCATGTGTTACTTTATTTCATTTGTTATAAAAATAATTTGTTTGGGTTTTTTTCAGCAAACAAGAACATGACTCTTCAGAAGAAACAAATGAATGCAATAGAAATCAAACTAAAAAAGTTGCATCAGTGGAAAAGAATGAAGAAAACTCATCATTGTCACATACAGAAAATGTTCCTAGTTCGGAATTCCCTGAGAACAGCTCAAAGAATTCTTTGCATGAGAAAGGAGTATGTTGTGATTCAGATAATAATAAACAATTAGTAGATGAGAAACAAAAATGTATTCATGATGAAAGTGCGTTGAGAACTTGCCAAAGTTCAGATAATGTTATCTTGAATGAGCAGACTAAAGTATGTAGCTTGGATGAAACTACACTTTCAGCAATGAACGCAAGGGACTTGAAACTAACATTGGGTGAAGATGTTAGTTTTGAGCAGTTCTTCAGAAAAAGAGATGACCCTGAATCCGTTAGTTCAGACATTAGTGAACAAGGCAGTATTCATTTGGAGCCTTTGACTCCATCAGAGGTACTAGAGCATGAAGCTACTGAAATTCTTCAAAAAGGTAATGTTGCACCTTCATCAAAGAATGCTGGACAACTCTCTGAACAAACAGATGAGACTTCTAAAGAAAGCAGTCCCAGCAGAATAGAAACAACTGTAAACAAGACAGATGAAAATGAAGCAAGCTGAAATTGTTAATTGTATTGTTTGTTGTAAACAGTGGTAAGAACACCATGGACCATTCCTGATGAGTGTGCTTATTGTTGCTAATTATTAAAAATTAAAAAGCGGGAGAGAGAGGAGAGATACTAAAGGGAAGTTTTGCATATAAAAATAGCATGTATGTGTGTATGTACAACTGAATTAACTAAATCTGCAAAAGGTAACACGTTCAAATATTATCTTCCTGTCTCTTGGATGTGATATATCTTATTAGATTGATATTTGAAAGGAGGAATAAATTCTAATTTTTATAGTTAACTAGCCTGGGGATAAGGTGATTTGTTTGCCAAAAAAATATTTTTTTAAATCTTTCAGTGTGAATATCATTAAACAGTGGAATCTACTATGAATTCACCTCTGATGAAATGGAGCACACTTGTAATGATGGTTATTGGTCTGCTGATAATTGGGGTAAACATAAACCTTTGGACTTGGTGTCACATTCCTGTCTGTAAAAGCATGTAAACAGAATTATATGAATCTATGCACCTCTGTACAGGTGTAATCCTGCCAGGCTGTAAGCTTATCTTAATAAACTTTCAGTGAAAGTGGAATTATTACAATAGAAATATATATTTGTGGGGTTTTCAGTGTGCAGGCTGTGCAAAAATACCGAACATAATTGTATAAAGTAGAACATACTGCTGAAAGTACTGTAGCTGTTAGGCTTTTACCATTGTTTTAATTATTCTTAGCTGTAGACCTGTAGGAATGGTCTGTAAGTCACACCAAAGTATGGTTTAATGTAAAAACTGTTTTAAGCAAAAAGAAGGAAAACCCCAAACTGGAAACACCAACTGGCATGCATTCTGCTATTTTACAGCTGCTATAGGCTAAGTATTACAAAAAGGACACAAGGGCATATAAAGTAGGATTGTACAGTTCAATTTCAGGACTTTTTGTAGTCTAAATTGTGTACAGAAAGATTGCTGGTTTTGGTTTGGTTTTTTTTTTGTCTTCTAGTTATCAGCTAGATGTAGGAATGCATATGATTAATTGTAGCTTGTTCTTATGATTTCATTGTTCCACTTGAAACATTCAGAATGTGCTTTTGACTTACAGTTTTGTTTCTAATGAATGTTAAGTGTTTTGAACAGCTGTTAAAGTACTGCTGTAAATTATTACTTTTTGAGTAAATATTTGCAACAAAATTTTGTCTTTGTGCATAATTTTATGCTCAGTTTGAAACTTTGGGCATAGTCTTCCAACATGTTTTAAAAGATTTAGTGACAATTCCCCAAAACTATTTCATTTTAAAATTGTGAATTTGAGACTTGTGTGAGGTTTTTTGTTTGGTTGTGATTTTGGTGTTTGGGCTTTTTTGGGGGTTTTGGGCTTTTTTAGAATTAAATTAAATGAACAAGTGCCTATGCATAAACATATTTTTGTAGCTGTGTACTGTGGTAAGATGTGCTAACTTTTCCAGATTATACAGAGATATTTTTCTGGACCATCAGCATGCAATTGAAGTCTACTCTGTTATCCTAGGATAACAGGGTTCAGCTGCTAAATGAGTCTAATCAGCATTAAAATTTACAGACCATTCAGCTTATTGTTGGAGCCTCTAAATAAACCACATCAATCTCAACATACCAAATTGCTTCAAACTCTAAAGAGTTATATGACTTAAATTTTGAATTGCATCTTAATTTTCATCCATGCAGGTTTAGAAGACTTCTAAAAAGAAACCTGGAACATTTTACATAGTCACAGCTCTTCAAGATCTGCCACTTCAAAAACTTCAAATAACAGGATACACAAAAAAGCTGAGAGCAATAAGTTGCAGCATTCTTTTGTTCTTTAAGGATTTTAGTGAAATCATTAACTCAAGGTATGATTAACCAATCTGAAGTCTTCATGTACATGTGGAAGATTATAAAATACAGAATCACAATAAGGACAGTTTAAAGGACTTAATGAGCTATGGAACTTGATGTGTATGTTACTGAAGGAGTTCCTGAATGCATCTGTGCTTAAACCCAGAGAAATCTCTATACTATTTTTAATATGATTGATGATCTTCCATGCAAATGATAGATTTTGAAGAACATTGATATGTGGCGTTGGAAAAGATTAAGTTCAACTTGAACTAGTTGTATGATACTTGCTTTTAAATTACTCACGTTTGTCCTTTATTGTGCAATTAGTTTTAAAAACACGTACCATTTTAATAATACAAATTTGGAAGAATTTAGCCACATACTGGTTGTTGAGAGGAGTTGGAAAACTCAAGTTGAAAAATCTGCATATTTGACAGAAGTATATATATATTCGCAGATACTTAATACGCAAAGCATTGTTTGTTTCAAATCATGTAAAGACTGCTTATACAAAAGGTAATGTTAGGTGTGAAACACCTAAATATTTATTAGCCTTTCCAAAGGAAGAGGTGAGGGAGAACTAGGTTGTTCTAGGAAGACAGCTTTAAATAGACAAGTAAGGTGTGCCATGAAAACAATGGCATGGTATTTTTGTGGAGAAAAACTAAAATTCATTACAATGTTTTCTATATGAAGAAATTAATTTGCTGACTAAGCACTGTAGGATACTGCATAATTATGATGATTAATCTCTGTCGTGTTATTTGGGAGGCTTCCTAGAGATAAGTTAAATTGCTACTTTTAGCTGAAGTTACTTCTGAGGATCAAGTTACATTGAATGCATTTTGTGTTACTTGAATGCAACTGCATGTCATCCAGTTTTTTGTTTTTGAGTAATTTAAAAATTGTTTTTGTTTTTTTTCCACCCAGCTGTCAGTAGTTCTCGATCTGGGCCACTTCTCTTTTTATACTTAGGAAGGCATTTTACTTGAAGTTTTCATTGCCTTATCAAAAACTGGTAACTTAAAGTTAATTCTTGGTATCCACACTAAATAACAATTTCCTCTCATCTCTGGAGATTTACCACACTTGCCTGAATAATCGTTTCAGATTGTTTATATAATGTTTATTTTTAAGGAAATAACATACCATATATATGCAATCTTAATTATTTACATTTAATGGAAAACTGTTGCCATCATTAGCTTACAGTCAGTGAGTGTTTGGTCACTTGGAGCTTCCCCAAGTGCAGCCAAGCATCTTAGTTTGCCTTGGCAGTTTGGGAAAGAAAGTTTGGCTTACCCACAGTTCAGTTTTTCTTTAATAGAATGGATGAGTAAACCCAGGGGAAAAAAATAGATCAAATCATAGCACATACTGAGTTCTAAGTATTGGGTGATGTATTTTAAACTAGAATATTTTTGTAACAAAACCATGTCCACTTTTCTTTTCCTGGAAATGGGGAGAGAGGGAGAGACAGAGAGAGAAGATCCCTGGGCAATAGGTTTTAAATCATGTTCTCTGATGCTTTACTGCTGGAAGGCATTAAAAACTGAAGGTCAGGGTAAAGAATCTTGAGTAATGCTTGGTATTCTGCAAAACCTTAGATAGAAGATATCAAAGCTTTTCTGCAGGCGTTAAGCATTATTATTTATATGCTGACATGTAGAAAGCAGTTATGTTTTTATGCTGTAGGATATACTAATATTCCACCAAAGACTGTGGGCGTAGGCTGTCACACTAGAGTTCTGTTAGAGACTGTTTAGAAATTTTTCTGTAGGGCAATTTTTATACCTGATTGTTCTCTTTTTGTTTTCATTAGCGTTTGACTTTTAAGACTTGTGAGCTTATTTTGTCCAGTTGCATCCTGTATTTTTTTGATGTATGCTTAATATGCCTCTAATAAAAAAAAATTTGGTAAGTATGCTTTATGATTATTTGAATGATTTTTGCTTTTAATAAAACCTTTACTCCAGTTTTTATGTAATTCAAAAGGACAGTACTTATTTCTTGGATGAAGCCCGGTGTGCTGTCTGCTTTGAATGTTACAGTTTTATACATAATTTTAACTCTTATTTTTTCCCCATTTAATCAGTGCTAAAAGGGAAAGTATGTTGACTGGTATTTCATACTAGACCACAGACATTATGCAGAAAGTTCTTTGCTATGTTCTTTTCAGTTTTGGATCACTGTTCTAGATCCAAGACACATAATTAAAATTTTGTATTCAGTCATTTCATTGACCCAAAGTAACCATGTTAAGTTGATGTTTCCTGTATTGCAGCAGATTAAAAAAAAAAAGGTGGAAAATGTTTGGCTGTGAAACACTTCATTTTGAAGGAGATTAATATAGTTGTTATGCCAGCATGGTGCTGTAAAGCTGATGTGTTTATTGATGTAAAAATATGCTAGTTTTTTTCACTCCTCATTTTTTTAGAGAGGCTGAGATTTTTGTAAAAACCACAAGGATAACTGATGTTACATGTATATCTGCATTTGAATTTGGGCAAATTTAGCTTCATATTAAGAAAAAAAAATGCTCATATTACATATATGGGCTGTATCAGACAACCTACTTTAAGATTTATTCCATGATCTAAAAGTGTTAGCTTGTCAGCAACAAATTCTCCGTTCTTTAAGCACTTTTTAAGTAGCATTGCTAAACAAATCCCTTATGAATGCAGCATAAATAAACTTTGGTTTATATTTGAGTTCAGTAAATTCTCAATGACAGGCATTTAATTGAAAAGAGCTGTTTTCTCAAAATTTTGGGATAGCATATAGTGATACCTTTATAAAGAAAATTGTCTCATACTGCTAATGTGGTAGCCTTGAATGTGTGAGCTTCGTATGTTTTTCTCATAAATAGTAATAGTAATAGCTGTTTCTTACAGCTTCTTGTAAGGCTGTACAGGTTTCATTCTGATCCTGTCATGATATTCTAGCAACAAATTGAAGTCCTTCCTTTCCTCTCTTTTAAGGCTGTAGAAGTGAAATATGAATACTTAATAACTTTTAAATTGTATATATTTGAATTACTTGGTTGTTTGCTGTCTGAAATGAGGACTGAATTTTGTGTACCAGTTTTTCAGATTTTCATCTGAATTCAGCTGAGATTGTGTCTTTCCACTTAATCTTCTTGGAAAGACTTCACTTCCTCTTTGAGCTAGCAAGTTAATGCCACATTGTATAATTTCCTCAGGATATTTAGTGAAATGCAGTGCATTTATTAGATACAATTTTAATGGCCTCTTTTTCCCTGTCCACAATCCTTTGTATCTTGGAATCTCTTGTTCTCTTGATCATTGGTGTATCATCAACTCTTTAAGTTGTTGGCTGGTTATGAAAAACAAAAGACACTGCTACATAGGAGAAGCAAAAGTAAGTTCAGAGTTTTAATCATGACTAGTAGAGTGTGACCTGCAGGACAGCTTGGTTAACCTGCTGTATCTGATAAAGTGAAGCTTTTTTACTGATTCCTAAAATTACAACTTGACAAAACCAGAGCACATCGAACTTAAATGTCTCTGAAAGATAGCAAAGAGCTTTAGATATCCGTATCAGATCAGAATTCCCAAAAGAGCCTAAGGCAACATGTTTATGGTAGGGAAGCTTTTCTTCTAATTTGTGTGACTTTCCACGTTATTTTCTTTCCCAGATAACATGTGCTGAATGCCCTCTTGAGACCATTGAAAGGCCAGTTATCCTAGAGGAGATGAAAGTGCTTGTATGATCTTCCTTAATGGAACAAAAAAGAAGCTCTTAACATGTGGCATGTATGCTGTTTTATATTAATATAGTAAGATATGTCTTAGTGTTGAATAGTGGCATTTTATTAATCTTTGCTAAATAATGAAGTGTTTAAAATAAACATCCTTTAAACCATACCTTGTCACTTTTCAGTGACCTTTGTCTGAGATAGGCTAGTAAGTACCAGAGCAGAAAAGTATCAAGGCAGGCTGTGTCATCTGCTGTTTTAAGGCTGCTGATGACTTAACCTTTCTTGAATATAACCTATGAAATTCAAGTTTGTTACAAGAGTAAACTTCAATGTGCAGAACTCCTATTGTTTATAGACCTGCTTGGAACTTAATATGGATTCAATCCAGTTCTGGGGCCCCCGACACAAAAAGTATGTGGAGCGAGTCCAGAGGAGGCCACAAAGATGCTCAGAGGGCTGGAGCACCTCTTCTATGAGGACAGGCTCAGAGAGTTGAGGTTATTCAGTCTGGAGAAGAGAAGGCTCCAGGGAGACCTTAGAGAAGCCTTCCAGTACCTGAAGGGGCTACAGGAAAGCTGAAGAGGGACTTTTGACAAGTGTATGGAATGATAGGACCAAGGGGAAACAGTTTCAAACTGAAAGAGGGTATTTAGATGGGATATTAGGAAGAAATCCTCTCCTGTGAGGGTGGTGAGACACTGGCACAGGTTGCCCAGAGTAGCTGTGGATGCCCCCTCACTGGAAATGTCCAAGGCCAGATTGGACTGGGCTTGCAGCAACCTGGTCTAGTAGGAGGTGTCCCTGCCTGTAGCAGGGGGGTTGGAACTAGGTCATCTTCAAGGTTCCTTCCAACCCAAACCATTCCATGATTCTATGAATTTAAATTAGTAAGACAAACCTATTAAAGCAGAACATACTTTTTAATACCCTAAAACCTCTATTTGGTAAAAGAAATTGTTGTCCTCTGGGTTGATCAGAAGGCAGTCTTGATGATATAAAAGGAAATGAAAGTACAATCTGTATTAAAAGTACAGTAAATGTACAAAAGTTTTTCCTAGCAAAAGTAATGCAAGTTACTTGTGGATGGGAATGTATAATAATCCATTCTGTCCAGAACTCTTCTCAGAGGTACCTCCCTTCCCTTTGTAGTTGTTTCCCTTAGTGTATTTAAAATACTAGTGAGGGTTTAGTGCCAATGTCAAATCAGATCTTACATTTGTATGGTCTTTAAATATCAGAAGCAACATGATCGTGAAAGACATTTGAAAGATGAGCCTGGAAGCTGCGATTCAAACCTTTTAATGGATATTAAAAATAATTAACTGAGTACAGCATAAAATTAAACATACTGCAGTTAGAATTTTGGCAACATTCCTCTATTTGACCCTTGGCTGTTTCATAGTGATTTTTTTGCCTATCCTGCAGGGTTTTAAAACCCTCCTAGTTTCTCCACTAGATAGTGTCTTATGCTCTTCACTTGTTTAATCTGCCTTTTCTCTCAAATTGGCGAGTGAATGAATGAACATAATAGAATTAAAAATAGTTTTTCCTAGCTTGTACTTTGCCACAGCTGGTTGCTTCAGTTTCACAATGCCAAGAGGGCTGGATACCTGAAAGTTTATATTTCTGTTACAGCCACAGGTACGGTTGAGGGGGGAAAAAGATTATTTTCTTCCCATGTAAGCCTTCCTGTTCCCTTGTAAGCCAGCATCACCAATACCCTTTGGACTATCATACTACACCACCACAAATAAAGTTAAGGGAATTTTGCTTATAAATAGTGTATTTTACTTAGCCATTACAATTTTTTTTAGATGGAGGTAGCTGAGTTTTACAAGAGGAGTCCAAGTTTAAACTCAGAAATTTGCTAAACTGAGACTTGTAAGGCTCTGATTCTTTGAGAACATTTTCAGTGATTGAAGCAGCCCTTTTCCCCTGTAGCTGCTAAGTCTCACTTCAACCCATTTTTGCAGATACATGCTGAGCAAATCATGGCTGATCAGACTGAAAAAACACCACTGGCAGCAGCAACAAGCAGCAGCAGAGAACAGCATGGCCAGTTTAGGCCATTTAGTTACTGCTGAATGGGAAACCACAGCCTAGGAAATATAGCTTTTGGAGTAGGCTGTAGGGAATTGTAGACATATTCCTACTTTGTCGGGGGGAAGCATTTCCATAAGAGAATAAACACAGCTTTCAGTATACCAAACAGCTGCAAGTAATGAAGCTGTTGGATCAGTTCCTTCAGAGACTAACTGCTTATTATGGCCGGATTTTCAGAGATGTTACTAGTTGTGTATATTTCAATTAACTGCTGCCACTGAAGGTGGAAACTTTTTTTGAGTATGACCTATACATCCTTCAGAGTAAATGCTTAAAGGTTATAATACAACAACTTTAATTTGCATGGATGTGATGTATGGTTTTAGACCTATACATAGTAAACATATTTGGTTCATCCAAGCAAGCATGTAATAGGGACACCCTATTGCAGTTGCAGAAGGCTTATTTTCAATATAAATTCTGAAAATTCAAATGTTATTGTGCAGAATTTTAAAGTAGAAAACATCTGCTACCCAGGAAGATGTTCATTATCACACCTTAAATTTTAATTATATATAAATTCTGATTATTAAGTAAACCTGTGACAGAATGGAGGGACTCAGAATGAATCCTAGTACTGTGAGTAATTAGGAAGAATTCAGCCTGGAAGGAAACATTTAGAAAAACTGAGCTTGTCAGAGAGTAAATAGTGGCAGTGTAGGAAGTCAGGTGAAGTCTTAACTACATTGGACTGTTACTGGATTCCCATTATTTTTCCTTGTACACACACATGCACGCTTATTTATGTGCAACTATAATGAAAACATAACTTCATTTAATTTTCCTGATGTAGCTGAACAGATTAAGAACAAAAGGGGGTTTTATTTCTTATCATGTTAGAAAGAGGGTAAACTTCAGCAACAATCCTTATCCTCTCTTGAGCACAAAGTTGTCTGAACACCCAATTGTAAAATTGCCATTACACTGGAATTAGAGTATCTGGCTAATCTAAGCATTCTTCTGACTAGGTGAGCTACTCCACAAAGGGAAATAGGATTTCATCTCCACTCTCCATGAAGTAGGTGAGATCTGCGTTCAGTCAGTTTGTGCTAAGGAATTAAGGCTCCCTGTGGGCTCTGGGAAGTATTGTTCCCATCCAGGACAGCTGTGCCTCTCAGACTGTTGCTAGGCTTATGCAATTCCACCAGGCCTCTCCTAGTACAGTTGATCCAAAGACACATAGATACATGGGAAAGTTTATTCATTGTTGAAACAACAACAACAAAAAAAAAACAAAAAAAGAATTCTGCATGAAAGTAAGATCTCTTTTCCTGACTGAGTTTCAGAGAGTGATTTAACTACCCTAGTGAACTGCAGTTCAGCAGTGGTATCTTGGAAGCTTTAACATACTGTTGCCTCTTACTGCCATTTGTATTTTGGCAGTAATAAAAATATATCTGTTGTCTTATTACATTATATGTAGTTTATATTAATGTATTCTTTATTTGATGTGTTTACACAGTCCTTACAAATGCATTGGTTCTTTCCATCAAAATAAAATCTATTGTTTGAGAGAGTTTACAATCCACTTGCACTTTTATGAGAGTTTCTTGATCGCATCTCTTTTATGTTATGTTTTATGCGACCCTGCATAAAATAAATTGGGGGAAGCAGGTGGAGTGAACTATAAAAAAAAGTTTTAAAGGTCAGTATATTGCTTATCCCTAGTTAGAGAAGGTAAAATACATCTGTCCTGAACTTCTGACTCCCTGCAATAACAGCCATATTCTTTTCCTTATAGGTGATACTAAAGCTAGCAGGAATTCTTCTGAACAGAATCTCCGGAGAAAATACAAAGCAGCAAAGAGTGTCATTGGATTGTCAAGATGTCTCTTTGCAAAAGATCAATACGAAGCAGCAGCAAATGGGAACTTTGCTGTGAGTAGAATATAGAACATGTACAGGAAAAATGGCTTCTGCTTTTAGTCTTGTAGTTAATGAAAGTAGAGGTCTCTAACACGAAATGTGAGAATCTGTGCAGCATCTGACCAAACTGTCTGTTATCGGTCACTTCGTGGCACAAAGAGATTTGACTTGGCTGTAAACTGATATTCTTGAGTATAATGTGCACCAATTAGGTGAAGGTCAATAACTGACAAAGTTCACTCAGTCCAAACTTGAGCAATAATTCCTATCCATCAAGCTAAATATATTTCACTCTTCATATCTGGTTCCAGGGAGGTGAAAAGCACTTTCTGTACCTCACCCACATTATCCGCCATGGTCTTCTGTTTTTAATTTAATCTGCTGAAGAGAACAAGCACAGAGCAGAAAACCTTTATGCTTGCCAGAGACCATATTAAGTCAGTACTGTCTTTTTTTTTTTTTTGTTGTGCAACACGTTGCATTTTGGGGATGCTGTAAAAACACGTTTGGTTTAATTGTCCCCCTTGTTTTTTCTCCTAGCATAGGAAATGGACTTCCCTGTGGTTTTTTTATGCAAACATATTTTTACTGCTTTGCCACCAGTTTGACACTGTATATTTTAGTTGTACATAGTAAAGTTAGTAGTGCTGAGATATGAAATCAAAGTGTTTAGAAAGAAATAGTTATATGTATTTATAGGTCTAATATTCACCAGTTTCAGGGCACCTGAAACTTCTGAATACTAGCTGGATCAGTTCTAAGATCAGGAACACACTGAACCTCTCTGGAGAAAAAAAAAAAAAATAATTTCTATTTTATAAAATTTGTTTTCATATTAACTGGATAATCCAGAGAAAAACCAACAAAGATACAGATACTTACTAACAAAAAATTGTCTTCCCTACTGTGACAGCAGGCAGAACACTGTGATTGTAGAGGTCATGTCACAGAGCCACTGATCAGTCTCTTCCACACAGTGCCCGGTGGAAGCTCTAGAGGAAGTAACTGAAGCTGAAAACAGCCAAACGAAAATCAGGTTCATCCATTTAGGTTTCACAAGAGTGCCCTTCAAAATTCCAGAGGGTTCTGCATCAGATGCTTGTCTTTTCACCATTCCCATCATCAGCAAGTTCTGTGGTACAGCCTATTCATGACTAGAAAAGTTAAAAGGTAAAACTTGATCAAAGAAAGTTAACAAAAGAAGTAATTTGTTCTGCACATATTTGTGCAAATAAATCCATTGGCTAGGAACATGCATATCTAAGGAAAGGTTCTCAATGCACGTGCTGAGCTTGAACAAAGAACAAAGCTCTTTTACTGGTTGTGGAAGGCTCTGTCTGCACATGCTCTTAAGGTGGAGCAGACAAGCCATTACTGTGTGTAAATGGGTAGCTACAGTAGTTGCCTATGAAGCCATAGCTCATTAATCTTTGCACCCTTTTATGGACTGTCAAGAGTATGTGCTGGAGTAAATAAATTGCAAGGTTAACCAGCTGTAGTTGTGAAATGGAGACATGCTTAACTAGATGTGATTTGAGATATTAGTACTAGACTCTCTATAGGCAATCCAGGCAGTGATTTCTCCTATTACTACAGAAGCAAGAGGGTAACTTTTTTTTAATGATACAATATAGCTTTCAAATACGGGTGAAAATCTGGGTAAAACTCTCTGAGGTTCAACTAATTCAGTAATGAGCTGAGACAGCTTGGTATGCAGTAGCTGCATTGATGATTTAAGTCTGTAACCACTTCAAGAAGGTATTAGCAAAATTGAAAACAGGAATAATTGGGCCACCTTCAGACTTTAAAAAACTATTTGCAAAAGACCGGGGGCAGCAACTGTAAAATAACCTGGTCTCCCTAAAATTGAGTTCAAGAGTCTTGCTTGTCACTGAAACATGATAGGTTTATTAAATATGCTATGGAATACTGTATGAGAAAGTTGTTTTTATCTGGTACAGTTTTTCTCCTTAATTTCAGCTGTATGTATGCTGCTGCAGCTTCAAAACATCTGGGTACAGCTTTTTTTTTCTCTTCTGCACCTGCAAGTGTAAGTACACACATAAACAAAAAAGAAATTAAATCTTTCACAGAGCCAAAGAGAGAGAAAAAAACCAACCAGCCATGAAGCTCAGGGGAGCAGTATGACAAGTGCTGAGCTGTAAACAAGCTTGAGAGGGATTTAATTCTTATGACAAGTGCCAGTGGTAGCATCTCACATGGACTCAGCATATGCACACATTTCAGAGGAGGAATCACAGAGGACTTAATGCAAATATAAAAAAGCTCAGATCACACCAGCCTATACTGTTCTAAAAATAGCCTCACAAATCAGGATGAGCTAAGGTTGTAATTATCTTGCTTTTTCAGAATTTTGCCACTTTTAAGAGGGCTTCTGGTTTATGCTCATACTATAATTAGACTTCGTAACATATCAAGTGCAAAATCTTTGAGACAGGGATTGTGTCATGTATTTGTAGGGCAAGTACAATAAGACTTCATTGGGTAGTGTTTTCAAGGTGATAGTACAACATAAAGGCTGAGTAATAGCTGCTGTATTCAGTTTTAAAGAAGCTTATTTTAGGTGAGAAGCTTTGTTGTTTGTTAAGGAAAGAGAACTGAGATGTAATTTGGTATCCAAATTAAATTTTAAAAACCTCTAATGCATACTTATTCCCTAATTACAGTCAGGTCCTTTCTCTTTCAAGTATGCTCCTAACTGCCTCATTTCTCTAGCAGCATTCTAAGAAGCACATACTGCAGACCATACCCTGCAGTCTGTACTTAAGCAGATTTCCCCGTGGCAGTTGATGAGTTAGAGCTGCAAGGTGTAGCCAGTTTTCACATAATCTTCAGGCAGCTTTGAGATGAGTAGCATGCTCCCTGTGCTCCAGCCCCACTACACAGGTTTGATTTATTTAAGAAACCAGAGCAGTGCTTTATTCACCTTAGATCTTCAATCCAGGTGTTTTCTTTTCTGCTTTCCTCAGTCTGCAGTAAATTAATGTAAAGGTTAAATTTTCTAGCAAAGGGTTAATAATCCCTGGAGATATGGTTTTAGATTGTCTGCAGGCTTTTAACTAATTCTTAGTTATGAGAGCAGATGGAAACTCCTGGTCTGAACTGTCCATTATTTGTATGTCTAAATAAAGAGTCAAATACTGTAGTAAGTTAAACAAGCATTAAAATCCAAGCATCTCTGAATCTTGAAAGCCAAATCCTAGTGTAGTTTGGATCCTGTAATGTTTATTTTATTTTTAAATTTTGAGTATAGTGCTGCATATTGTAGTAGTCCACATAGTTATTTGCCCAGAATTCTGCAACTTTAAAGACAGCACGTTTCCCCTTCAAAATGATCTTATATGTGGAGCAAGAGCTAAGTATCTGATCTAACAAAACAAGTTAGTGACTCCATTTATTCTGCAATCCTTTGAAAGAAGCGCTGTACATCTGTCACCTTGTTCTGCATTTGTGGCAGGATGTAATAGACTTGACTTTTCTGAAGAGCTTCTAGAATAAATGCTACATAATACATTCAGACCTAAAGGGTCTTGCACTAAAGCAGGCTGAACTTTTACTTTGCACACTATGGATTCCTGATTTTCAAATATCATTCATCTTCCCACAAAGAAAAGGTCTGGCTTATGCTAAATATCTCATAGTAATTTTTAGGATTATAATAGATTCTCATGTTCTACTTGTCTTGCACAAGTAGGTTGAAAATAGAGAAGAGTTGTTTTGTTGATTATGGGCTCATCTGTAAGTCTCAATGTCTTCTAACTTGACACAGGTAATCTATGTAACTTGTTTATAGACCACTGTGTGAGCATCTGCCCATCATTGGTTTTATGCATTACTGCTGTTAGTAGAGAATGTGCTAAATAAGCTATATCTCTCTTACAGGCTTCTTTTGCTTTCTTTTTTTTTAAAAAAATATCCTTTGTTTTGCTGTTTTTCCAGTATTTTACTTTCTCTTTGTGCAGTAGCAGTTGTAAGGGTGGTACTGGGAGGACACCAGATACTGTGGGTGGCAGTAGAACTGCTCATTTTTATTGTCCTGGGATTATGATCTGTTGAAAAGTAAAATTAATATGGACAATAGAAAAGGCTGTGGTAGGCTGCTGTGCCTATGGGGTTTCTATTAGTTTTAATATCTTTATATAGGTAGTGATGCCTAAGTATACACTATATGATTCTTTATGTCAGCCTTGCCCTTCTCGTTGGAAAGGACAAGAAAGTCCTTGCTTACAGTAGACTTTGAGTAAACAGTAGTTATGTGAGCACAGATATATAATAAATAAGTCCTTAGACCAATCAAAAGGCAACTATATACTACGCTGTACTATTCTTTTAATGTCCCTATAATATGAGAACAGACTCTGACAGATAACGTATCTATGGCTGGTGTTTTGTAAGCTTTCTATGCAGAAGTTTATAACTCGGTTGAACCAAAGTTGAGTCTCTTTCAAAAGTAGAAGATTGGCTTTAGAGGAAGGGTTACTGAGGTAAGAGATGGTTAACTGTTACTCTAGACTTTCTTGTGCTTGGGATCAGAGTGTGCCTGCCGGGCTCCCTCTCACACCCCTCTACTTTCACCTCTTGTAGCCTGAGCAGCCAGTGGAAAGAGTAACTCTGAGCACATCCTACTGCAGATGTCATACTTTTGATTCTAATAATTGTAGCAAAAGGACTTCTGCTTTCACAGTAGTGGAAGGAATTTCTGTAAACAAGGCAAATAGCTGTTTCTTAAGGAGGGTCTCCATTTTTTTGTAATTAACTGAAATTGATTGAACTTTGTTGTGTGCTCTATTATTGAACCTAGCTCATCCTTCTAGTGCTGTAACTGAAAGCAAGTGATGTGCTGCCAGTTTATATAGCTCCCTGTAATAGCTTACAATTTAAGTCTTGCTTGTGCTACATTTAAAAGTGAGATAGTACTTTCAGTCCTCTGGTTGCATATATTGGTCTGAATATTCAGAAGGTTACATTTATTGGATTTCTCTTAGTAAAAGACAGAAATTAACTCTGCATGATGAAGATGACATTCACCAGAATGCAAAATTATCCTAAACACACTGGCTGAGTTTAAACCTTGCTCCATTAATTTCAACCCTCTGTGGATGCACAGGCCAAACATCAGTAACCTGCAAGATTTGTTAAAGGCTTTACTCTTCTAATTCCCACTGGGGTATTTTAATGTTGTCAGCTGTTAAAATTCTCAAACTGGAGCTTCACATCCATATTCTCTTTCTCACAGACACCTGTAATGGGATTCATCTGTTTTCTTTGTTATTCCCTCTGCTCATTTAAATGTAATGTGCATTTCTCTTCACACCACTGGATTAACTTTTATATAAATTACTAAAATGAAGAGGTACGCTCACACACACATACATTTGTCCCAGCAGAACAGAGCATGGGATTTTGGTTTTGAATATAAAACTGGTCAAAGATAAATACAGTACTATAATCCTCATGTTTTTCTTTACAACAAAAGAAAATTTGTATTATAGGGCCAGTAAGGTGGCCTTTTGAAGCTCTTCTTGAGATTTTAATCTTGTTTATTTTCATCATTGAGCAGTGGTCTGGAAGTGAATGAACTCATTCCGCTTATACTTCTGGTGTTTTACTACCAGTCACAGGCTCCCCAAACACCTGCAATCCATCTCTTCTGATTTATATTAGCTGGAATCATGGCTTTGCTATTTTTTTTCCCCGGGAGGGGTTAGCCAGATATGGGTGGGTATTGTGTTGCTTCAGGGATTATTAATTTCCAGAGCCTTTGTTCTGCAAATGATGTGTTAATGGAATGTGTTAATGGGTGTTTTAACCTGATGTCTGGTTGAGATTGCTATTCAACCACTCTTGTCTGCCTTGGTTCATCTACAGTGCAGACAATTTAGGATGCCAGCCTTGTATTTGCACTTGAGTTAACCCAAAAATAGCTTGGCTACCAGGGTTGGTAAAGCTGAGGGAGGGTGGGTGAACAGTCTGAGACAGAGCTGTTAAACCATGCAAAGTTTGCTGCTGCCAGAACGATGTTCCTCACAACACCACACTCGGCCCGGTTGAAGTCTTGTTGGTGAGTCTCCACTATACTGTGGTCCCAACAGCAAAATAACTTAATCTAGAGGAGTCAGTGTTATCTACTTTTCTGCAAATACTCTTTCCATACTGGCAGTATTGCCGACTTAGCTGGAGGAAAAGCCTGCTGGCCTGATAACCCCGGGCATCATGTTTGCTTTTTCAGCCTGTATGTGAGGATGACAGGCTGCTTGGTCATCAGTCAAGGGGGGCTTTTGGGGATAAAGTGATACTTAAGCACTCAGATGAAGCTGTGGTCCTTGTAGTGGTTGGCAAGGATGAGGGCTGGGCTTTGGTAACTTAGTGATTGGTCTAGTGGTCTTGTGAGGAAAGACAGTAATGCAAAGAAAAGATGTAAAATACTTTGTTTGAACAAAATCTATTCTAATCTGCCTTGACTTGATTTTAGCTGCTTAGCGAACTAGAAATAACATGCTTCTATTTTAACCATGCAACTTTGTTTTTTTAACTCCAACCCTTATTGTTGTTTTTCACTTCTATTCTAGCTGCACGCAGAAGCCCAACCTAGATTTATAATTTTGGTATATGTGGTATAAATATGGTTTGTTTGGGGTTTTTTTTGACTTAGTTAAAAAAATCCTGTAAAAAGTTTGCAGTGGGAGGTTGGAGAAAGGAAGGATTTTAATGGGTCAAATTCAGGAATATGGAGAATAAACTACTTTCTGAAACTAGCCCTCAATGAAATTAGCCCTCAATGAAAATCAGATTAAGCAAAGGTATATAGAACTTTTAGTAGAGCTAGAACAAAGTACTTCCTTAATTCCCATTCTAGTGTTTTCATTTACAATTCCTTTCCTGAGCAAGTGACCAACGTGTAGTACTAAAAATACACAGGCAAAAGCAGCAATCAGAACAGAAGATTTATTTTGGAACAGTGTTGGTAACTTCAGTGTTACCAAAAAAAAATTTTGATTTTTGACGTCTCATACAAAGCCTTTTCCTATCATACTTTAAAAGCAAAGAGACTGTACAGTTTCTAATAATAAAAATATTTTCTCTTTTTTAACAGACACATACTAGTATAAAGATGTTGCCTGTGCATCAAGCATAAAGAATAATGTTGTTCTGTTATAATGTGTCAAAATATTCTTTAAAGAGGAATGGTATATAAAATGTACAAAGCAGGGTAAAACAGCTACCAATACCTTCATTACTGCCTGTCAAAAAATGACAGTCCTATCAGTAAATGAATGAGCTAGAAGGAATAAATGGACAGCTTATACAAATTGTTTTCATGGTGATCTCTGAACACAGAGGATGCAGTTTTAAGCCTTCAAGTTTCAATGCAGTCATTTTGGCAATAGCAACATATGAATATTTTAGGTGTCAAAAATGTTTTGCTATTTATGTTCCACAGTTAGACTTTGGAGTATTTTTTAGTTTAAAATACCTTTTGTGAAATATTAGTGCGTTCTACCCTTTAGAAATTGTTTAGCCACTAACATTATTCTGGACTGTAGAATTCAACCTACTAATTACATTTCTAACGAGTATAGTTGTTGGGGTTTTGGCCTTTCAGAATTAATGGACATTTTTGTGTTGCTCAAGGCACATCAGAGCATAATACCATGAATGAAATGCTGACCTGACCATTGGTTCCAGGACATGATGCTGGGGCATAATATTTTTGAGACGAATTCCAGTAATAAACTGCAGTTCTAATGATGGCTCTGCTAACACATAGCAAATAGAAAACACTTTCTATAGACTAAGCAACAAAGCTTCCATTAAAACCTTGCAAGAACTAAAGATCAGTAAATTGTTAACCACCTAAGTGTTCATTTATTGTACTTTCTGTTGCATTATTTAACACCTTCCTCAATCCTGCTTCAAGGTATAATCTGCATTAGAAATACTACTACTAATCAGGCTACCAAATCTTAAATCATCTATAAAATCTTTAATCATCTCTGCTATTTTAAATCTGTACATGATGGATACCTGAGAAGCAGTGAAATGAGACAATATTTCTCATAAATTAATTGATGAATATTTATATACCAGATGGTTTTTCAAGTGCTAGCCAAAACTGATGGTGTTTAAACCAGAGCAATTGACAAAGATTCAAGTAAGAATCTAATGAAAATATCTGTGAGGGGTAGTACATTTGTGACTTCTAACAGCCAAATTATTTATGGATTTGGAAGTACAATTTGCCTACTGCTGATACATTCTTGAGCTTCACATTCTTGATTGTGCATCTGATTCTGTAGTTAGCCTGTGCTTTTAAGAGAGTACTTACTGCCATACGTAGCACAAGATTAGCAAGGGCCGAAAGTATGATGACTCCAGTAACATGACCAGCAATCCACAGTATCCCTCAGAAGTTAAGACTGACTCAGTGTCTTGCTTTGCTGTGCACACTTTGTTTACTGGTTCAGGATTGAAGTCTGAGACATGGGGGAAGAGGGAGCAGGGGAAAAAGGTGACGATTCATTTTAAAAGGTGCACTCCAGCCTTTACTTAGTATATGTCTATTTTATACAGTTTATATTAGTTAAATTTCAGTGCCTTTGATTTAATGTATTTGTCCAAGCAACCTGTCAGTTATCTAGTAGCGTTTGCTTACAGATTGAATTTTGGTGCCATCATCTGTTGACAGTATATAATTGCAACATGGGCAGATTGGGATTGTAAAACATCTAAGATTACACTTTTTGTCTTGCTTGTTTCAAATGTAACTTCAATTCTTGTACTCGCAGAAAGATCTTGTATATGCTGCTTTAAAGAAAAAGCCCACAAAAGCCTACACAGTGGAGCAGCCATTGCCTGTTGGGTTGGATGTCATATGTGAATGCTAGTGCAGACAAAGCAGAAATTTTACAGGGGAATAAACTAGAGAATGTGAACTCTAAAACAGCGTCTATAAAGCTGATTTTATTTAGCCACTTTATGTCAAGTACTATGGGCAGTCCTGAGATTTTTACAGCAAGAGTGTGTATTGTAGTTGTTACTCTAGCCATTTCTGCTCTTTGCTTTGGTAAAGAGTTTGTCTGACCTGCACGAACAAAACTATTTGAAAGTAGATAACACTGACTTAATTCTGGTGCTCTAGAAACTAGAGATAAAACTCCCATTCGCTTGTCTGGCAATGAAGTATCCTGCCAATATTGTGTTTTCTTCAGTACCAGTATCTGCAGAGAGAATGATTGTTCTGTGCTTTACCAAAATGGTGTATTTAAATTCAGCGGATTGTTCAGATATAATAAGATTTAATGTGAGTCTTACTTGCTGGGAGTAGATGCCTACACTGTAATCAGGCTTTTCTAGCTGCAAGATGTTGTAGTAGTAAGGTTAATTTCCACATTTTTAGGTCATTATCACTGAGTGAAAAACTTCTCTCTGTTTATAGCCTCAAGCTCAGCCTACATTTATCAATTTATATCAGAGTCCAGCAAAAGAAATAAATGTGAAGATGTTGGAGAGAAGTCTGAAGTAAGAGTCACACTTGTCAGAGTGAAGAACGAGACTTGGCTACACCTCAGGGCTATTTGCCTGTTGTTTGTAAGTGAAAGTCATTGTCCAAAGATGTCTGTGTCTGAGTTGATCTTTTTCCATTAACAGCCAATGGAAAGAAATGCTGACATGATCTCACCCTGAGGTAGACGTTTGTAACTGCCAGACATACCTGCTTCTATCCATTGGCAGTAACAGGACTTCAGACTCAACTGGAGATGGTGTAGTCTAAACTTTGCTAAGATGGATCCCGTACTATATATCCACACTGGCACCAGATTTCTGTTGCAGACAAAGAAGCTCAATGATGAATATCTACAAAAGGTGGTCATCTGGAAAGGGAAGTCCCAAAGCCCTGAAACCCAAAGCAACATTCTGGAAACTGGCCCAGCTCTGAGCAGGGGTTTGGACCAGACAGCCAGCAGGGTCCCATCCACCTACAACTTGTGAGTGTTTTTGGGTTTCAAGCAGGAACCCTCTCTCAGGTGAGAATCAAGGGGAAAGTTTTCTCTTGTAATGTGTGCAGGATTTCTGTGTTATAAGTGATCCTTAGCAACCAAGCATTAACTAGATGACAGATCTGTGCTGCACAGTAAGCTGCCCAGGTGAACTCAAAACTTGTCACTGATTTTTGCACTCTCTTAATCTTCCTATTTATTCTGTGTTTCATTAAAGTCAATCTCTGCTGGACGGGCTGTCACTCAGGCTAGGCCTGTCCTGCTGCCTGCACTCTCTGGGGAGCACCCTTCATCCTGATAAATGGTCTATTAGGAGAGCACATGTCAGAGAGAAACCCTCCGTGAAGCTGAATAGATTAGAGTCTCTTCCCTCTGAACACTCTCAGTGGAATGGAGTAGGTATGATCGTTAAAGCGGATTTAGAATGAGAAGACACTTTTTCCTCAGGACAGAAAATTGCTCTGAGTTTAGAAAGGTACAGATTAGTTCTAGTAAATGTATAAAGGGAAAATTCTCAGCATTAGCACTTGCCACCAGAATGGACACAGTGTGTTGATGGTCTGGAAGTTGCTGAACTTTCTCATGGTGCCCACTTGGGAACTGAGTAGAGACAGCCTTTTTCTGTGGAGGTTCTGTAGTGCCTTTCTGTAACTACAGCAATTGATAGCATGAAAGAATGCTACTGAAAAGGCATTTCATATTCTTGCAATTAAGTTTAGCAGCTGCAGCTACCTTAGTGGGACCAGCATAATGGCCAGCAAACCTCCAGCAAAGGGAAGGAATTTCTTATTCTTATCAACATCCCATCCCCCTAGCTGTGGCATTGGAAGTCATTGCTGCTCTGTCCTTGACCCTCTAAACTCATAAAGGTCACATCAAGGCCAAAAAATCCCTTGCAAATGGAAAACCTGCCCTTGAAACCATTTGTTTACAAGTGCAACTTAGTATGAGGTATCACACACCAAAATGCCTCTGGTTCATAATTTGGTGCTGCCCTTTCCCTGGTGAAGATTTCCTGAGGCAGAACATGGGGAGGGGAGAGAGGAGCTTGGGTTGCTCCTGTTCACTTCTTGGTGGAGTTCAGGAAGTGCTGGGGAGAGGAGGAGGAGCTCAGTTATTTCGGAGGTTAGTGGACATTTAGCAGACCTTAGCAGATGTTAGCTCTGATTTCCTGCAGATTCTCAGAAGCAGCTTTGAGCACCTGAGGTTGATGCTGATTTTTTTAAAAAAAATATTTTTTTTTCCTTCAGCACATTTAGATATTGTCTTTCTCTTCATTAGTGAGTGAGGATGAAGGGAAAACTGATTTAGACCTTTTCCTCACAACTATTTCCTCACATTTTCTGGTGGAGCATCTGCCAGAAAAAGAAACCAAGTAAAATAACAAAAAAGTAATAAACTGCAAACTCAGCATTATTTTTAATGAAGGACTAAGCAAACATTGTAAATCTTTTAATAGTAGTAATAAAAAGCTACAAGTTTCATAACAATTTGCATGTTGTAAACTCATGTAATCACATGCAGTTATTGTTCCTAAACTGCATCTTGGTTTTTGCAGCAGTAATAGATTCTCTGTTTGCCTGGGAAGATTTGGTAGACAATAACTGCAATGATTGTACAAAAGATGTAACATGGGGGAAAGGGAGTTCTGGGAGACTCTTTTCAGCTCTTTCTTTTGTTGTTATTTATTTAAATGCAAATCTTTCAGCCAAAAAAAAAAGTCCAAAATCTAATAAATATTCAGTAGCCTTGGTGGGTTTATGAATGTGAGGCTGAAGTTACAGAAATCTTGAGTCATACTTGCCCAGGGAAACAAGGCACTTCTGATATTTTGAAGTTAGTGGAAGAGTAGAATGTAGTCAACTCTTAAAATAAGCCAAGGCCCATACTGTATTTTAGTGTCTTCTAACAGTGGAGTTCAAAAGTCCTCTTTTAAAAATAAACTACATAGGAAGATAGTCACTTTGGTCATCTTCAGGCAGACCTAAGCAGTACTGAGTTCAGACAGCTATAATCAATGCAACCTTCTGCTTTCAGATCTGTAAGTGACAAGTGCCTGTAAAGACGTGGCATGTTACTGTTAGAAAAGCGGGTGGTTATGAGGGCTGGGACCAGGTTATCACACACAAGTGTAGTCCTGAGTGTGGTAGAAATGTTCTGCTGTGAAGTTCTTGTTTGTATCAATGGAAATAGCCCTCCCTGGGCTGAGATCCTCTCCCAGGACTGGACACAGTCTGATGCAGACAGGTTCAAAAGCTCATTTTCCCTTTCTGTCCCTTGGTAAATCAGTGTTTGTGCAGTGTGGCTTTCCCTCCCAGGGCACAGCATAGCAATGGTGTGGCTGCCTCACGTGACTCCTGTGAGAATGGTACTAAACCTTCCTGCAGGACGGGGGGGCCTGGGGATACCCTCTTCTTTCTTTCCTGTGTCAGTCCTGAAGAGGGTATGAGAGTCAACTCCACCTGAACAACATTATGGCATGCTATAGATATGTTAATTCTTTAATTTATTAAGGTTAAAACTTACTTGATCTATTTTAAAATGTTGCTGTTTCCAGAATATCAACAACAAAAATAATACAGAAAGTCTTACAGAAAAGCATGTCATGAATGTCATGTTATTTCATGGCTTTATGTTTAATCATCTTATTTACTGCATCTTCTTACACTTAGAAGATTACCAACAAGAACAGGTTCAAAACTTCATTTAAATTAAATCTGCATAGCATAAAAAGAATTCACAGTAAACATCTTTGGGATGCAAAGATGACAAAAATATGTGGGTTTGTATTTATTGTGTACTAGTATTTTTAATCTTGTCTTTTTTAATATTTCTACCATACCTCATTATGAATTCGTTACAAGGGCTGTACCTTTACAGTATGTCATGAGTAAGCTTATGTTTCGCATTATTATTATATCAATTGCTTGCAAGATTTGCCTATTTTATTGATTAATTATACATTTTTAGAAATATTATTATAAAATAAATGTCAACAAATGACTAGGATTTTTTCTAGTTTTACTCAGATCAGTTTAAATTAGTGTTCAAATGTCAGATAAAATACAGCTTAGTAGAGTATGCATATAATCTTAACAGTCATTTAGCACTGACTGGGACTGGCCAGAAAACTGATATTAGGAAGGGCTTCATACATTTTGGGGTGAAAAACATCTCAGCTTTTTTTCACTGCTTCTTGAGAAAAAAAGAGGCAAATTCTCTATCTGATGCAGTTGAGGGCATAGAAGGTGGATTTTCTGCATCTAAAACTGCTAGGTCACTCTTTGAAAGCACACTTGGAATATTAATGCTTGGGGTTTTTCTTGCCAAACAAAACCAAGCAGAGAGGAGTCTATACATTGGAGGAGCAATGAGAAAGTCTCATTTAACACAGACACTGTGTTATTCACACTTTTTGCTTATTATGCCTGCAGGAGTTGGGTCCCAACAGAGCTCTTGGATCCTGGAGAGCCTGAGGAGAGATGTCATTTCAAACCCACTGGCAGAGAAGTCACCCCACGGAGAGGAAGAGGAGTAATAGTCCTCACATGTAAATGAAGTGAGGCAAGGCCTGAAAGATGCTTAACAAGAAAAAAATGAGACCAGGATCTAGGAGTGCCCAAAATAGCACTTTGGAGAGCAAGTGCCTGTGGGATGGTAAGAAAATGCCAGTCGGGTAACAGAGACAAGAAGGTAGAGGTAATCCCTCAGAAAATGCTAAAATGAGCTTCTTAGCCTACAGTTGCATCTCTGTAGTACATGTCTGAATAGATATGGGGATAGGAAAAGGTTATTTATAATGCAAAGCAAAAGGTAATATTGGGGGAGGAATTTTTAGTTATTTTGTTTTAAAGCAGTAGGTGACATGCATAGAACAGGGAGTGAGATAATGGCCCTGTTTAAGCCAGTGGCAAAACCCCTTTGACTCAAGTCGCAATCAAGGCTTTTTAGTCACAGTTCCTGGTCACTCCTCACCAGGTCACATTAGCACTGCCATGGTGCTAGAAGTCAATACTGGGCCGTCAGGTGTGTGCAGTGACATACGTGCATATGCAAGTGCTGTATGTTCTGTACACTGGTATGCACATGGCTGGCTCCCATTTTGTTGTTAGAAAAACTGAGGCACAGAGAGATGAAGACTACATAGGACTTTGTGGCTGGGAGCATGATGCTTACTTGTGCTCTGGGTGTCCCTGAGAGCCCGAATTGTCCTAAGAAACTTCTGAGAAAATAGGCCATCCCCTCTTCCTAGAAAGCATGTATCAGAGCATGAGACCAGCACTGCCTTACAGTTTGCAGTGAGCAAAGAGGCTGATGAGAATGGCAATTGTGCATCTGGGGAAGTGTGAATCCTGGTAGTGCAGTGAGAGTCTTTATATGGTAGTGATGTACGCGTTCAGATGCAATACAGGTAAGCATACTAATCCCTTTGATGCTCCTGCTGTGGAAGTATGACAGGCATTGATGCAGGCATGCAAAAAGGCAGTAAAATGAAACAGTTTTCTGAATGCCATGCAGCAAATTGCAGACAAAGCCAGAATTCAGGCACACCTAATCCTCAGTCTCTGTCAAATCCTACTAATTGCTCAGTCTTCTTGCTGTTGTCACATACAAAAGGTAATTACATATTTGAAAATGTTCCCCCACTAGTTGCTTGGGGAGCTGTTAAAAAACCCGCATGTGAGGGATGAACAGAATGAAACTGTTTCTTATTGTTTAACAGAAATGCAGGACTGGCAAACTCCCCCACCATGTGCAGGATTGGTGCTCTGAATCACAGAAGAAAGAATTCTATAGCACTGTTTAAAGTGGAATTGGCAAATCTGAGGATTATTGAATATTGCAGCCCTTCAGTGTTTGGAACTTCCATTGCTTTCAGGGCCTTGCAAAGGAAAAGCCTTACCTGGCAGGCTTTTGAGGAATGTTCCTCTTTGAAGAAATAATTCAAACCACCAGTTCGTTCTAGAGCATTATTAGGCACCTTCATCCCTGTGCTGCAGTTACTGGTTTCCTTGTGCATGGAGTGAATTAGTGCCATGTTTCAGCTGGATTTCATGATTGTGTTATCCAGTGGGAAGTAAAATCCATTCATGTCAACTCTGAAATACCAACCTGATGTGAATGCGATGTCATGTTTCATGGGAGCTGGTTACATTATGAGAGAAAGAAAAAGGTTGCAGTAGGCTATTTAGTTCTTCTTTGAAACTGAACTTTCAGACAAGCAGGTGGAGGTAAAAAGGGAAAAAAATCCTGACAAATCTCTGGATGGATAGAAGTTTCAGCAAGTTACTGACTACTTAACCATATCATTTGCCTCAAAGGCAAAAACATCCTGTGCCTTCCTTCTGCTGTTATCCTGCTGGAGTTGATCAATTTACAAAGCTGTTCAAGCAAAGAATTAAGCCTACTTTTACGACTCTCACCACTGGGCACAGAGTGTTACAGAGGCAGAGAAGACACATTTCTACTTCCGCTGCCTGCCTGGTTTTAACCCTAACCCACCACCACCTTGCACTTGTATGTATGTGTTTCGCTGAATAGATAGAGCATGTGCTTATTCTCTTCTCCTAGCTCCACAGCTCCACTGAAGTTTCAATTCATAATCTTCAAGTTCCTTCTCATGTTATTTCCTTAGTTTCCTCTCCCGTGACACTTTTAAAATATGTCCGGCCCTATAATCAGGAGTAAAAGAAACACATTGATGTTGCTTTCAAACATATGTATTATCTAAAAGGCAAGCCCATGTAAAATGTTTTCCAAATGAACCTGGTTAAAATTTCAAAGGTATAGGTGGATGGGATGTGGGAATTTCCAGCATATCTGACATCAGAAGAAAAGTAGAAACTGCTTATCTTAACATATCCTATAAAATTCTGTAGGTCATCAGCTTCAGGTGATGTGCCCTTTACTAAAGCACCAAAAATGTTTCTAGATTCATTGCAGCGAAAGCTGAGTTGTTTGACAGTGGTGTTCATCTAATAGGACAGCAATGTGATCACCGATTCTTACATGAGTAACAGAATGGTTAACTTAAAGATCCTTCAGAAGGAGGACTCTTTCAGCCACAAGGGACAAAAGAAGGGGAAAAAAGGACTGAAGAATGTTGTACACAAAGAAGCCATTTAATGTAGATTTGCCATAAGGCAAGATAATAATGCTTGAACGTTACAAACTGCAGAAACTCCATGAACACATTATATTTTAAACGCTTAATCTGTTTTACAAACTATGTACATTCTTCTGCTAAATAAGATGAATTGGGATTCAAGAAACAGTACATCCTGACAAATCTCCTCCTAAAGGCATCCATTAATATAAATCAACAGTAGCAATTTTGTTTGATCATTTATTTGCAAGAATCATTAAGGTTTATTAGCATAATTATTCCCTGTGGGACTTCATGTCACATAAATGAAAAATGGCATTATCAATATTTAAAAGATAAGTGTGTAATGTTCCCAGTATTTAAACAGTGCTCTGCAGGTGGTGTCCAGCTGCAGCAAATTAGATTAGGTTTGATTTCTAAATTGTAGAAATATCATTTCAGTGCAACTGTTTATTGCAAAACTACGCTTGCTTATTGTGCAAGGCATAAACACACAACCAAACTGCAGTTACTTCCTACAGTACATATGTGTACATTGTTTTCTGATATTAAATAAGCAACTTGTCTTAAGATATTAAATGGGAAGTGAATGTTGGTTACTGGTGGCAGTTGTTTTGTAATCCTGTCTTTTTTTACTTCATACAGTTCTATATGATGACCTGAAATTTTCTCGGTGAAACATGAGAACTTTCTCCCTCGTCTTCCTATCTCCTTCCTAGCAGAAGAGTAGTTATGGTGTCCTTAGATCTCCTTCTCTACGGAGGCACCCAGAAGGGCCTGGCTTTCCTGCAGTAGCTTCGAGACCAAAATCAGCTGATGCCTCTGTACCAACTCCGTGCTTATCTCAATACTAAGAATGGGCTTAGCTGACATGAGCACTTCCTGAAGCAGACACAGGGACTGATGCACAGGAAAGCCATTTGGGTAAGATTGTGCCGGTCCTGCCCCTGAGTGGGGGCAGGATACCTTAGGATACCTTAAGGATGCTGAGAAGGTCAGAGTTAGGAAGAGTGTATACAGGAATATAATTGTGGCAACTCAAGGGAGGTCAGATGAGTGAATGGCCTGTTTGTCATCTGCTTAGGGGAAACACTGTGCATCTTTGGTTCCCCTTGCTGCTACTAGACCGAGTGCTGAGCCGCAGGCATGAGCAAGAAGAGCACACACTGCTTTGGGGAAAAGTTGCCAAAGGTTCCTGAACAAACTAGTTATCATCTGGGCACTGCTCAGAGTGAAAACCTTTGATTGAGGGAAGGGGCTGGTGAGGTCCGGTGGCAGGGTGAAAACAGCTTTTGGGGCTGGGTGGGTGCCACTCTTGGGCAGCAGAACCACAGCAAACTGTGATCATGCTGAGAGGTGAGAGACTGGGAATTTCTTGCAGACAAATCCGTGAGCTTTATCTGATCCATAGCAATACAGAGGCAATTCACCAGTTTGGTAGTGAATTTTTTTGAAGCACAGGAGTTTGATGATAGGTAAGTGGATAAAGCTCTTGCTGCACTAACCAGAGGTGTCATTATAGCAGTGATTTTACAACATTCTTTACATAGAGGAACTGTATTTGTTTTGCCTAGAACATCTACTTAAGTAAAAAATTATTACAGGTGAAGCAGAAAGCCTGGTAATTGCAACTTGTATTCTCCCTAGTGTTTGCTAGTTGGATTAAAAAGGACATGGTGGACGTGGCTCTCTAATTGTTTTTTAATCACTGAATGCTAGCAGAATTGTGCCAAATGCACAGAAGAAGTGCCCTGTTCCATAACCCAAGCAGATCTACTAGCCAGACTGCCAGTTGGCAGGAAAGCTCAGGCTTTGCTGTGTGCTATAAAAGCTCATTTCCCAGTTCACTGAATGGAAGTTGGATGCTGTACAAAATCTGGCTGATGTTGATGATATAATTGCTGCCTTTTTTTCAGGTTACCGATAAGAAGCAATTGAACTGCTTTACAAATTAATATAGGGAGATAATAAGAAACTGTAGAATATATAGGACACTTAGGAACTCCTGAACAATGTAAATAATGTTGATCGATGGGAAGGATGCAGAAAGCCACAAACTTAGTATTGGTTGAAGTAATAGGAATGGGACAGAAACTGCAGTGAAACAGAAGCACCCAAAGAAAATAAGAAAGAAAAAGTCAGAGAGCCTAAGGCAGTCTTCCCATCTTGACCCTGAACAAATCCTAAAAGGCTGGAGAGATACTTGAAAATGAATGATGAAATAGTGTCCCAATTCCCTACTTTTGTTTCAAGGCATCAAATTAGTTTGGGCTGCATGTTTCACTTGTGTTTCCTGGCATTGATAATGTGGAAACAGAAATGACAAGGACTGTGTGGAAGTAAGAGACTGTGGGATGAAAAATGATTTTGTCAACACGTAAGCCTGGAAGGGGCTGTCTAAGCCTTCTGCCTGCACAGAAGCAGAATCCAGTGTAGTTGCACTACACTACAATTTTTGGTTTTAAAGATCTTCGCTACAAACTACCTAAGGAGTCTCTTTGGTGTTATCCTGCCCTTTAACTAGAATAACAATTATTATTTCATGTCAAACCAGCAAAAATACCCTCTGTAAGAAACGTTGGAATGTAATATCCCTGTGGAGTAAAATTCATCTGTGGTCTTCATAATTCATGTATGCAGTTGTTAAAAACAGTGTGTCTCCTCAGAAAAGTAGGTGGGTGCTTTATAAACTTGAATAAATTAGTAATTAATATAATTAGGAAATGTTAAGAACTCTTGAGTTCACCCAGAAGCACATGCTATATGATGCTGTGGATATAGATTCATTCTAATAGTTTTAGTCATGTCAGCCTTTAGATACACAGCTCACAGCTTTAACTCCTGAGCAGAGATGGAAGCCCAAAATCAAAGCAAAGAACATGGTGCCTCTAAAAGACTAATTTACGTTTGTGTCCTTTGCACAAACATCCTTTATGGCCTGAAACACTCCATTTATTTTCTTTATTCTTTGATAACTCAATACTGCAGCTAAATATTTACGAAAACCACATTTTTCTCATGAGGAACAGCTGTATTTTTGTTGAACACATTTGAAGCACTGAGTATTTCTATTCCTTGTAATACTTTTGTTTGCAGTGCATAATGTCATAAGTAAAAGATCACTTCTGCCTACTGCTGCCATGGGACGTATTTTCTCTACTACTGCAGGATAATTAAAAAAAAAAATTAGTGCTAAGATTTTCTTGTCAGTGATAGCCCCTTAGCTGTGCTAAATCTGCTATCCCATCCATCACTAATCTCGAGCAAAGCAAGCACTAGTTTCTCTGTGACTTATCTAGGTCTTTAGTAGATCAATAACACAGCTCAGATGTTTCAGACTCTTCCCTGTTAATTCACATTTATCTTTTCATCCAAAGAAGGTAAATTACCTCATAGAGAAGCTGTGTTATCCCCAATAGCAGTTTATAATGTTGCAAAGTCAGCATGACCCACATATCTTATCTCAGCTGGAATGCATTTGTCACTGTCTTACGTTATGATCATCTGGTAAAATGCCCTAGAAAAGAGGTAAACCTGCAAAATGGCTTCACCATTTTAATTTAATGACCTTTTCCACTCTGTGCTTCTGCACCACCTTCAACTTAAACTGCTAAAATAAAGGGAAGTTTCTTTTTTCCTTTAATGCTCCATTTAATCATTTTTATCATTAGCAAGATTTTCATCCCTCAGAGCCTTCACTTCTGCTGTCATGAGCTGATCAGTAGGTGGTAAGACTGAGAACTGGATCATTTCTTAATATGCTGTGTTAACCCTGAGAAAGGACTGCTGAGTTTAACTCTGTTTGTACAGTGGGCTGCTGGTTATGTGCAGCTTTTCAGGCCCTGGGAGTGTTTAATGCTCTTATTAAAAAGGACTGAGAAGCAGGTCACTGACCAGCTGTAACCAGGCTGCTGCGAGAAGCAATGCTGTATGAAAGAAGAGTTGGATAGCAATTATGCTGCTGGAACTCATTTCTTTTCTAAACTGTAGTAATTTATATATTTCATTATCTGTTATTCTAAAAGCCTCATGAAATATATTATGGAAAGCAAACTTAAATATAAACACACCTTTAACGAGTCTGACCCAGTACATTTTTATTTTCTTCCTTCAGGTGCAGTGAGCAACTCTGGGCTGGACTCTGCTCTGCAAGTGTTAAATTCTTAGGTCTGTAACTGAGAAATCAGTTGGTGCCTTGAAGGAGATCTGGTTCTTGACATGAGGAAAAGGTAGGTCTGTTTTCAACACACTGCTTGATTTCTTTGCAAATAAGAATGTACGAGGGAGGCCCCTCCGTGGAGCAGCGACTTGCTGTGACCACACAGCTGGGAGGAGCAGCAAAAGCAGATGCTTCCCCCGCAGGTGGAGGTGGATGGTCCGGTGAAGATGACCTTGGGGAGGAGAACAAGATGTGCTAGGGGAGCATGGGACAGAAATGCTTGCCCAGGTGCAGGTGTGCTACCCATGTGCCTGCACCTCCAGCAAGTTTGCAGGTGATCCAAACAGAGAGGTGCAGTCCGTGCCTCGGGGGGACTGAGCAGCAGCAACCGTGCCCCCAACCCCCAGGAGCTGCAGGGAGGGCACCAAGAAGGCAGGGCCGGGCTCTTCGCTGAGCAGCACAGTGGGAGCCCCGGAGGCCAACAGTCACAAACTGAAAGAGGAGAAGTTCTGGTTGGATATAAAGGAAAAAAATAGACAACCAAGCTTTAGGACAGGAGCTGGCAGTTATGGGGGGAGCTGAAACCAGCTGAAACCAGTATTTGAACTGGGGGAAATGATTGCTTTCCATCTTTAAGTATTCAATTTAACCAAAGGAGCAAGTGTATACCTGGGTATTTCTGTGGAGTATTTTCCCCTCCCTGTTCTCTGCATGGGGTGACTGTACATGCTGGAAGGTCACTTACCTTTGGAAATCTGCACACGCAGTGTGTTTACTGAACTGTCCCCCTGGCTTAGTTTGAACTATCAGGGCACCCAAGGTAAGAGTTGCTGAGCACAAACTGCCATAAGGTATCAAGGATAAAAGTATTCTCTGGTTGCATTTTTTTCATTCTTTGCATTTTAAACACACTGCAGCACATCTGAGATGTATGGGAAATGAAAGAACAAGGCATGGAGGACTGAAAACCTCAAAATATTTTTGCTTTGTGAACTTAGTGCATATTCGGGCTGTGTTCTGTCCCTTCTGTGGAAGGTAACTGCTCACTAATACTGCTTATATGCAAATACAAGCCACCTATTAATTTAAAAAATAACTTTGAGGTGAATTGTTGGCCTCTGCTACACGTGTGTTTTCTCAAGCATTTTTACTCCCACTTCTCTGTCTGAGCGCTGCCTTATCCTGGAGACTGAGTCAAGGTATAAGATGAAATTTTACATCTGAAAGTTATTTGCATTTATTTCCAGAAATGATGTGAGAGGCCCTGATTTGGTTACTTGGTTTGGTGTAGCTGTGCACCGCGAAGGGACGGCCCCTGCCACCTCCAGGCCTGGAGCACTGAAGTCCGTGCTGTGCCAGCGGAGGTAAAAGTGTCCTCCTTTCTGCTGCAACACCCTGGGATCCCTGGGGCTGGGGTTTGGACATTGGTTTCCTTGCCTGCTAGTGGAGAAACTGGATTAGAAAACCCCAAAAGCTGCAGGGCTGACAGCACTGGGGTGAAGAAGTAGGGGACGTGTGTGTCCCCTCTCCCTGCTGGTGTCCATCAAGGTGAGGACCCTGTCTCCTGTGTTCATTTGCACCCCCCACGCATTGTGGGGAAACGCTTTTCTCATGGAAAGGGCCAAGGGCAGCCAAAGCTGCTGAGGGAATGCTGATAATTGGGGAGATTTTGTAAGATTTGGAACTGATTTCATACAGTGGGTGTTCTTATCCCTTGGCTGGAGACACGGGCAGAGTCCATGGAACACGGGGGCTGCTTCCAGCCTGGCTGCGGGTGCTTCTCTGAGGCGTTGCTGATTTTAATTGATTACACAGAGCCGGTGACCCCTCAGTGCGAGTGCGGCTGGAGAGAAGCTGGAATGGCTCCGTTTGCCGCCCCCGTGTGGGAAGGAAGGCAGAGGTGTGGGAAGGAAGGCAGAGGTGCGGGAAGGAAGGCAGAGGTGCGGGAAGGAAGGCAGAGGTGCGGGAAGGAAGGCAGAGGTGTGGGAAGGAAGGCAGAGGTGTGGGAAGGAAGGCAGAGGTGCGGTGCGCGCAGCGGCGGGGGCAGCCGCGGGCTGGGTTGGTTCCCGGTGCGTGCGCAGCAGCCGGGCCCGGTTCCCGCCCCGGCCGGGTCCCG
>VZRW01007119.1:482738-512122 GCA_013398125.1 Aegotheles bennettii | reverse complement strand
CTGGAGCGGGAGCGGCGGCTGGAGGAGGCCGTGCTGCGGGTAAGAGCCGCGGGACCGGGGCTGGCCCGAGCCCCGGGGCCTCTGTGCGGGCGGAGGGGAGCGGAGCGGGCGGCCCCGGCTGTCCCAGCGGTCCCCTCTGAGGTGTGTGCGGGGCCTGGGGCAGAGCCGGCACGGGACGGTTTGTTCTGCCAGGCGGAAGAGCACAGGCGGCGGAGGGAGCTGGAGCANGGAGCGGCTGGCGGCTGAGCTGGCCAGGCTGAACCGCGAGCAGCTCCGAGATGAGAAGATGAGGCAGCAAGTGCGGGAGAACAGGTACCGCTTGGCAACCCACTGCTCGGGCTGCCCGTTACTGTGACAGCCCCGGCCCCGGGACGTGCAGCTGCTCTGCCGGCTGGCACCTCCGGCCCCTCTCTCCCTCTCAATGCCATCTCGGGCTGCAGCAGGGATGGCTTTGAGCAATAGAAGGGGAGTTGTAGTGCACTGCAATCCGGTCCGTAATCTGTTTTTTAGAATAGGCTTTAACTCTCTGAGTCTGTGCAGCAGAGAAGATCAGAACTGGGAAAGCCTGAGGAGGTGAATTCAGAGGGTGTGAGCCAGGGGTTGCTGGGGGAGGGAGCTGTGACACCCGCAAGGCCTGAGGTGATGTCAGTTCCGTGTAGACAGGACAGACTGTGAAAGTGGTGGTGAAAGCAGAACTGAGTCTCACCTGGAAGGAAAACTTAGTTAAGATAAAGATATAAAAATTACTTACAAGCAAATTTTGTTAGTAAGGGAAAAACACTCTGATCCACAACATTTTCACGTTGAGTATGTGCTTACACACGTGTGTACACTTGTGTCTGGGTGCACACATTTATGTACCTGTACAGAGTTACATAGTTGCAAAGCATGCAAAACTATTGATAGCATAGACACGAGCACAGATAATTCTTGGTTTGAGACAGGGCTTTTTTTCCCTACTATTTTACTAGAGCAGCATTCTTCAATCTAAAATCAGGCTTTTCCCTTTAAAAAATAAATTTTTTAAATTGTGTTTAAATCATGATGGAAATTTCAGGTTTTCCTGACAGGCAGTGACCTCCTTGCAGTTGTGTAAATCTCTGTTTTGTTTTTTTCCCCCAGTCTGGAACTTCGAGAGTTAGAAAAAAAACTAAAATCTGCATATATGAACAAAGAGAGGGCTGCCCAGATCGCTGAAAAAGAAGCTATACAGCATGAGAAAATGGTAATTAGTTGTAACTCTGTATGGATTGTGCTGAAAAAATGTCCTTTGAGGTTGTCCTTTTTATCTAAAATACTGTTAG
The DNA here is from genome assembly GCA_013398125.1 of Aegotheles bennettii. NCBI lineage: Eukaryota > Metazoa > Chordata > Aves > Caprimulgiformes > Aegothelidae > Aegotheles > Aegotheles bennettii. The sequence goes on along the minus strand of VZRW01007119.1, from coordinate 510,818 downwards.
GTTTAGGTATTCAGTGTTTATTTAAAGGTTGTCTTGTGTTACAAAGGACTAACTAGGCAGTGATAACTAGCTGTAAGAAAGAGGCTTACTTTGCCACTGCAATCAAAGTATTAATGAATTAAGTCATATGAATAAATGTAGTTTTAATTTTACTGGTTTTGTAATATTTTTCTAAATTAAAACTAAGTGCTGATTGTGGCGAGTCCTGACCGCAGAAGCAGATTGTTGAAATTCTTGTTACCACTATTAAACAAAGAGCTGAATAACTTCAGAAAGAATTATTTAAGTATAGAATAATATTGGTGATCAGGCAGATGATTACGGTCATGTTAATTTTGAAACAAAATTTAATTTATACAAATTGCTCTGAAGACAGCACATTTATTGAGGATGTTCTGTGTAGTTCAACCACATTCCAGTCATTAGGCTGATGTGAGCTGGTTGCACTTACGCTGAATGCTTTACTGTGCCTTTGTTCAACACGTAGCTTCCTTTAGATATTATTAGATCTTCTGGAGTTGTTCAGATGTTGATGGTTCTCTTCAAGGGCTCTACTTACTGAATAAACATAGTAAGCACATTACGGCACTGTATTTCGAAGTTGAGGTGGAAAATGTTCCCGTTTTGTAACACTGTGTAATTCCTTTTTATATGGTGTAACTTTTCTCTACAAGTTGTATTAGTGGGAGTAAAAAGGAATCTTACATTGCTTTTTCCCCCTGTAGAAACGTGAGGCTGAAATAGCCCAAAAGATGAAGGAGGAATACCAAAGGGTAATAGAAGAAGAAAGCTCTGCAGAACTGAAGCGGAACAAGGAGAAAATAATGTATCAGCAGGAACTGGAGAAACAGCTTGAGGATCAAGAGAGGAGGAAGCAGGAGGCTTATGAAGAGTTTCTAAGAGACAAAGTCATGATTGATGAAATTGTAAGAAAGATCTATGAGGAAGACCAAATGTTAGTTACTTTTATTATTTATTAATGTAAAACAAAAACCCTCATATAATTCTGTATAGAAAACCAGTTGATATGCATTTATTTCATAGGCTATAGCCCATTTCAGTTTTCCTTGGTCACGTTTTACTAACAAGAGACAGACTTGTGTGGATTTTGCTGTTTCAGCATCAGAATATTCTTGTCATTCCAGTCGATCTTGTGTCTTTGTTCCTCAAATGCAAAATTCAGGTTATTTTAAGGAGTGCTTCCACCAGGCCCATCACGTGGGAAATGACCGCGTGTCACAGATTCCTGCTTCACCGCACGTCCCTTGTTTTATCCATCTCATGGGCAGGGATAGGAAAGGAGGTTTCTGAGGGCAGGGTAGTGTGTGTGGGGGGGAAGAGTTTAATATAAACAAATAAAAAGTTTAGGAGATTCTGGTGCTGTTTGGCTCCCTTCTCTTTTCTGTTTTGATGGAGCGTATATAAAATGGGGTAGTAGTAAGCACCTATGTGTACTGTCTGTCCTCCTGAAGAACGGTGTTAGACATGAGATTCCCTTTTGGGGGCAATTCATTAATAGGCATTTTCAATTTAGGCATTTAATTTCTAGCTGTACAGGTAAGGAGAGTCATTTAAATCTTAGTCTGGAATATATTGTTAATGATGAGCACATGGTCTGTTTAATGTTACTCTACAGTATGTTAAATAACTAAACATTTGTTCCATTTTCTAAGGGAGAAACAACTGAAGTTAGATAAAATGAGAGCAACTCAGAGATATATTGAAGAATTTAAAAAAGAACAAGCTATCTGGAGGAGAAGGAAACAGGAAGAGATGGAAGAAGAAAATAGGAAAATTATGGAGTTTGCCAACATTCAGCGACAAAGAGAAGAAGATCTGATGGCTAAAGTTCGAGAAGCTGACGAGAAAACACAGAGACTGCAAAGCATGGTACCAAAAATTGAAATAGTAGAAGAAATTACTGTATGTTCTTGTCTTTCATTTAGAAATCCTTCCTTCTTGTAATAGATTGCCCAAAATCTGGAAAGAGAACGACAGAAGCGTGAAGAAATGGAACAAATAAGACAAGAGCTGTATTTGGAAGAACAAGCGGAGATAGAAAGGAAGAAGGAGATGGTAAGTGTTGGTAGGCAGATGAAGTAGTACCTATGTACTGGGGAGGGGGGAGGAGGCCGGAATATTCCCCTTTCCTTGGACTTCTGGGTATGGATATGGATATTTTAGTATTTGTCAGATACCAGCGTGTTGTGTGTACCTGTGCATTAACTGTTAGGGTAAAATGCAAGTGGAGAAGAGTCTTGCAACTTTGCCACAATACCTGTCCCCTCACTTCTCCTCTGTCCCCTCACTTCTCCTGATGTCTTTGCAATGATGCAGCGTTCCTTTGTCTTTGGAAATTGTCACTGGCGTTGTGATTTCTTTTATAGGCAGAAGTTGAAAAGAGAATAAGGCAACGTCTCGACTTAAGGCAAACATATGAAGAGCAATTTGCTTTGAAGAAGATCATGCGACAAGCTATGCAAGAGGAGGAAGAAGCATTCAGACAACAGATGTTGGCCAAGTTTGCAGAGGATGATCACATCGAACAGATGAATGCTCAGAAACGAAGAATGAAACAGCTTGAACACAGAAGAGCTGTGGAAAAACTTATTGAAGACCGTCGCAAACAATTTATTGCAGATAAAGTAAGACAAGTTTTCACATTCACCTTCTGTTTAGCCAAAACATTTCAATATGAGAATACTTTTGTGTTATTAGGGAAAGGTGACAGGGGAATTGCAGAGAAACGTGCAGGGGGGCTGATGCAGGCTTTTGTTTTGTTTTGCTAACAAGAAAAAGTCCTTTTAGAGCTAACTTGTTGTAGCTCAGGGGGTTACAGTCAGCAGCCCCCCCTGACCCGTGTACCTGACATTCTCTGCAAATATCTCTTGAAGAGCCATGGGAGCAGTGGCACAGCTGCTGTCCAGTTCCGTGTCCCTGATCAGCAGCACTGATGCTGATGCGTGAGAATAGAAGGACCCAGCCTTAATTTCAGATTAATTCTCTTGAATTTTCATCTGAGGAAGAACAGGCATAAACTGAAAACAAGTAGCGGAATTCTATACTGCAGTTTTTGGACCTGTTTATGGAGTATAAACCACACATGTAATGTGAATTGCAATTTCTAGTCATCAGCATGAGAACACGATTCTCCTATTTCTCCTTTTCCTGGATTAGAACAGCAGGGCACGAACAGACTAACCTGTGTGAGAGCCAAGAAAGAACCAGAACTTCACTTAACTACCTTTAAAAAGGCTCCTATTATGAAATGAAACACTTCCATGGCAAACTAGCCCCATGTCTTGCCATTCAGTCTTTTGTCTGAGATTTTTTTTCTAGTTACTAAACATATATTGTCTGAACAGTGCTTTGTGGGTTTTTATATACACTTTTCCATCCTTCTTAAATTAATTTCCTGTGGAAGCTCAAAATTTACTCCATTAAAAAAAAATCTCTTTGTTCTGTGGTGGATATTGGTGGAAATGTTCACAGAGCTGAAACTGAACTGTCACAAAAACTTGTTTGTTTACTGCAGGAGCGTGAACTTGAAGAAAGACAGTTAGAGCACAGAAGGCAAGAAAACATCCGTGCCATTGTTGAAGAAGAGAGACAGAAACTCCTGAAAGAGCATGCACTTAAGTTATTGGGCTATCTTCCTCCAGTAAGTGAATTGTATTTTATGCTTTAAATGTTTGTCCTGTAAGTCAGTTTTCTCTGGGACAGTTTGAAGTTGCAGAGCTGTGTAAATTCCTAGAGTCAGTGGGTGTCCTTATTGTGTCAGCTCTCCTGTACTCACCTTTTGTGTTTTTCTTTTTGAGTTGGGAATTTACAAAAATTCTTGCTTTGGGCTCTACTGCAATATTGATGCCCTGTACAAAACTTGCTGAAAGCTTCCACAGCACTTCACACATCTGGTTTTTGGATGTAAGTTCTAAATGTAAGTTCTAAAACTGGGCTTTTCTAGCAAGAATGGGCTAAAGCCCATTTCTACCAAATCTGTCAGCTGGGGGTTTTGGGAGCAATTTCTTACAGTGTTGGCTGTCTTCTAAGTCTTCTGTTACCGTGGAAACAAGGCCTCGTCTCTGTTGCAGTGCAATAAACTGCAGTGCTTACAGAAGCATTTCAGAGCTCTCTGCTCATCCTTATGTTTTTAAAAGTTAAAAAGATGGAATCAATTATTGTAATAGGAATAAACTACAATTTATTGTGTACTATATTCCATAATTGGAAAGACCACCTGATGGTACACAAATGAGCAGAGAGCTGCTTTAGGGATGTGAAAATGCACTTAGAGTAGGGAGGGAATCATCCAACTATTTAAAGAAATTATTTTCTGCAATACTGAAAAATACTGTAAATATAGCAGAGTGTAATTTTTATTCAAATATTAATATGCTAATTTGGTGCATGAATTTGTAAGATTCAGAGTGGGGGAGTTATTTTCTAATGCAGATTTAATTAAAGAATAACTTAAATCAGCAATATGTTGATAGAGTTTTCTAGTTTGAATTTATTATTGTAGGAAGTCTTGGCTATTTCAGTGTGTTTCATGGTACCAATGTGCTACTTTGTTCTTTTCTGTGCCTCAACACCGTGTCTGAATCATGTGGTCATACGTCATGTTACTACACTCAAAAGGGTTGAATAGAAAGTGCTACCTAATTGTAAGGTCTCCAATATAAATGCAATTTGTAGTTTGCTGGGGTTTTTTTTCTAACTGCTGCAAGGTATGTTCTGTGGATCATACAAATTTTTAGCGCTCCAATTAATTTAGAATTAGAGATTGAGATTTCTGGATTCCCTTCTTTCCCTTCCCCAAAACATAATTTCTGATTAAGTTGTTCAGTGGCAGTTATTTCCAAAATGATTTCTTTGTATGGGCTCATTTCAGCATGACCAAAGGTGGAGTTAGAGCCCCCCAGCCATAATAATCTCTCTACTTTGTTTTACCTTCTGACATGTTTCTTTCCCTTATTGCAGGGAATCTTCAAAGATGAAGATGACATTAACATGCTTGGAGAGGAAGTTAGACTGGCTTATCGGAAGAGGCAAGGCAATGCATTTACAGAAGAGAGCTGAAATTTCCCCCCTCGCATCTCCTGGTTTGCCACTAGGTGTCATCTGATTTCTAATGAAAACTTCCATTTGCTGTTAACAGTGAGGAACTCCTTTTTAGTATCACAAAAAAATCTCCATTTTACAGCTGGAATTCTAAGCTGATGAGCAGCTCGTTTGATTTAAGTGTATGGTTTACTTGCCTTCTTCATCAAAAAACTGTTACAGGGTTCTCGATTATTCTCAGGTAGTGATATAGCAATGTTAAAGGTATTTTCTCCAGCAGCTCTGCAGGAACCTAAGCTAGTGTAAATTCACATGTGTGTTTCAGTATGGACTGTCAGATTCTCCTAAAGCACTATTTCTGGTTGTAATTTAAAGATTTATCTGCACTGGCATTACACTATCAAAACACTAATCTTGGTGGAGTTTGTCTCATCTCCAAGGGGTAGGGCCCGAGTTACTTATTTCATGTTACTCTGCAAGTCGGATCTAAGCAGAGACACTTCTCCATTTTAAGGTCAGAATCACTGTTTATACCTTTCAGTGCATAAACTTACTATTGATGTGCCATGCTCCTATTCAATTACTCCGAGGGAGGAATCCATGGAAACAGCTGAGGTTTGACAGAGGTTCATGCAAGTGGCACAGGCTTTTATTGCTCCTGAACCTTTATCTAGTTCTTGATTATAATGACACAATGTAATCTTTAAGAATGTAATGCTTGTATAGAGCATCTGTGAACATGGAGACATTGCTCCTGACTCTATCCCAAAGCAGCAGCTGATGGCCAGGGAAAGGTTTAATATTTTCACCTTCACTAAAGTAGCAAATTTAATTGTGAAGTTTATCTGAATAGTGAAGGGCCAGTCTCATGTATGGTTTTTGCTAGCCAAGGGTCTCAGTTGAATAGCTAAAACAGTCTTGATCATTTCTATAAAAGAGCTGCTGGTGCTTAAATTAGATACCAGACCAACTCACTCTGATGGGAGATCTGTTACAGAGAACAGACAAGGCCAATTTCCAACCATGTGTTTTGAAAAAAGGACATGACATTTCTTCTTGACTGGATCACTGGTTTATTTATTTCTGTTGCAACGAGGAGTTTTGTTAGAGACTAAAATCTGACTTCTTTGGACTGAATACTACCTTAGGTAAGGTATAGTTTTAAATGCTGAAACAGAGCAAAGTTCCCTCGTTGGAATATCCCTTCTGCACTCATTACAGAATGGACAGTTTCGCCTGCAACTTGAGTAGACATTTGTATTTCATATGATATTACAATACAAGCTATCAGGTTTATAAAAGTTAAACAATTTAAACATAAGCAACATCAACAAAATCAATTCACTAGGCCATACAGTTGTTAACTGTTATTATTAAGAAGCATTCATATACAGTGCCAAAATAATGTACCATCTGACCTGCATTTCAAACAGAAGTGTTTTTTTTCACAGAATCAATAATTTCCCCACTCAAGGGCTTTCATGAATTCCTCTTCAGTGAAAGAAAGCATCTTAGCAGCTTCAATGTGCATCTTTAAAAAAAATAATTAGGAGCAGAAGGTAAAATAGTGTGAATGGCCACGAGCATGCCAGCACCTCTAATGTGTGTGATTTAGTGTTACATGAGGATTTTAACAAAATAATAGAACACTATTAAAAATTGGCAATCGGCATAAAACAAAGAGTGGCTGTGCTACACCTCAATGAGAAATACCTGGAGCTGCCCCCTGGTAGCTGTGTTGCCTTGTGTCACACCATACAGTGGCACATACATACACACCCCCACACGTGTACACACAGGAGTCTGGACTTGCATTTCCACTGCACAGCATGTAACACATTAAAGGGAACACTGATAGGAACCATACATTGCCTGCTTTCGCTCTCCTACAGCTTTGGTTTGAGAGTGCAGAAAGAAGTGCATTCACTCCATCCCAAAATTAATCCCATTAGATTCAGCAGAGTAAGCAATTAGGGGCGAACCGCTCTATGATGTTACGATCCTGTCCAGACAGTTGTGAAGCCCATAGCTCTGCGTGTGTCTTGTGCAGCCTCAGAAGGAAAACTGATACAAATGACAGCGTGCAGTTCCAAGTCTTTGGTAAGTGAAAGGTGTGATGGAACTGTAAGACCCAAATGCATCAGAAAATTGTTTGATTTGGGCAACTTCTCTTAGTATATGTTCCTCTCACTTAAATTTGCTTTCATGTAAACTCACAGGTTCTTTAAATTTGTACCATCACAGCTCCTTTGACAGATCAATGCTGAAATTACATTTTGAGAAATACAAGGTGTTTACCCACTGTGCAGGGTCTCTTTCCAAGTAAAACACCCCCTTCTTTCTGGGACATTGTTACAGCTTTATCAAATACGATTGTTAAATACATTTTTAGCTATATTCTATCTGAAATATTAATCCACTTTTCGCTACACCACCTTTCTATGAAAGCTGTATCACTAATTGTTCAGCGTGAATTGTCAGCAAGTATTCTATTACCTATCCTCTATTCAATTTCGGCTTCAGCTGCCAAAGAAACTGAAAGGCAGTAGCCTCTGCCCTCCACTTTGAGAACCCAGGAAGAATGTAGGTCTGAAATGTAAGGAGTTGCTCCTGAGAGGGCACGCCGATACAGCTGCAGGTATGGCAAGTAATACGCTGGGGGGGAACTAAAAAAAATCTCATGCTAAAATGGACTCTACTGACACAGCACAAAGGGAGTTGCTGCTATTGCCTGAGCAGTGTTTGTTCTTGAACAAATCGATGCTCTTGGTCATAAAGTGAAGGGTAGTAACCCTTCACCATGATGGGTATGTTTGAAGTTAGGAATGGAGTCAATTCAAAAGAAGATCAGCCTTTGCTAGAAAGCAAAATGTTAGCAATATGCACTAATAAAAGTGAGGCTGCTGCTCCCTTGCATCACATCTTTCCAGTCCCGGGGCTCCAGTTTACATGGTTACCTTACTTGGCAACAGACACATTTAGCTACAGGTTGTTGACTGAATTAGAACAGTACTCTGGGCCTTACCTTTTGTCTCTTTAAAATATCAATTAACTTTAGCTGCTTTTTGAAACCTGTCATTAGCTCTTCTTTTTGTTTCTGCAGTTTTCTGTTTTCTGTTTTTAATTCCTCAATTGTTTTTAGTTCTTGGTTAGCTACATCCTACCATGGGAAGAAAAGGAGAAATGTATTTATAAAAGTGCTGCTTTAACCAATGACACCTGGCATCACGTAACAAAATGCTGGGCAGTGGCCCCACATGACATTTCTTTAAAGAAATCGGATTAATCAAAATATTCCCACATTGAAACTTAGAAAATAAAAGCTCAAAGATAACAGCCATGGTTTGCCTGTGTATGTATTAGGTTAGGTATGTATGTGTACTTCCCCCTTTTCCTAAACACATCTGATTTTCACACGAATGGGGAAAATCGGAAAGGCTATAGCTTTATTCTGGACATTTCTTCTTCCTGCATAGTTTGCAGTAGTGTTGTCAGAGATAACTTATCAGGCCCCTCAGTGGCTTCCTCTAAGTTAATTTTGGGACTGTCTGTAAGAGACACAATACTTCAAAAGCTGATCAAGCCTTTTCTCTTGTTCTAGCATTACCGACTGCATGGTTGGACCTGGTTTTCCTAATTCACTGTACCTTGTTACTTTGCTTCAGTTTATTCAGCTCCACTTTGTACCTCTCTGCTTCTTCCAAGGCTCTGTTTAAGCGAACCTCTGTTGCACTCTGACTGGCTGCAGCCTGTTTTTGTACACGCTTTAGAGTCTCCAGTTCCTATTTAAGAAGCAAAGGATAAGAACAAACATTACAAATAATGGTATCTTAATGATCCCATATACACAGCACGCGTACATCAAGGCTCACCCTCGAAAACTTCAGAGTCTGTGGACTTCTTTGGCCTGCAGATAGAATCTGTCTCAAAGCCCATTCATTCCACCATCAAAATATCCCATTCTCCTTTGAAATCTTGAAAAAGGATCTTTCTCATCTTTGTTTTAAACTTCTCTTAGAACAATTATGGAGCTGATCATGTCAGATCACAGGACTGACTGGAAAACCTTGTACGTTAGTCAGAAAAAGCTGTCGGTATGTGCACTCTGTAGCACATTTTGGAAGGGTGGCTCAGTATTCCCAGCTGCTGCTTCCCACCTGTTCCTTTTTCCTCTTTTCCCCAGAGATTACTTCATGCAATTACCAACAAAAAGTTAAAACAGCCTACTGAAGATGGCTGAGGCTTGTAACTATTTCATCTAGCAGTAAGTAGTTCATCAGTGTTTACGGCAACAAAACAGCTCCCTCTTATCTCTGCTGATAGTATTTCATAGTGCTGTAAGTGGGGAAATGAGAAAAAGTGATCAAGATGAGGAACAGAATAATGAGATTAAAGATCAGGGAATATAGATAAAAGACAAAGTAGAAGAAATAAACAATTCTGGCAGAAAGAGCACATCTTGTCACTTGGGAAAAAGAAATAGACTTTTTTTAAAAAGATGATCAATTTTTTTAGTAATGGGCACAAAAAGATTCTTTTAACCAAATCAGGGCAGAGGGGATGACTTGTTGACCTTCTACTCTCACAGACTGCCTTATTTCTCACTAACTCTTCTATAGTCTCAATTCCACACCAGGTGGTTACTTCTGATTTCCACATCACTTATCCATGAAATACATACTAATTGACACGTGCGTGCAGCAAAGGCATTATAGTAGTTATGGCCAGAACAGGTATTTCTGGGGAGATCTGAATCTCCTCCAAAATGGATGAAGAAACCAGGAGCGTCAGATGAATCTCACTAATCCTCAAAACTTCTATCAGTAAATTTGCCTCCTCCAAAAGTTCAGAAAAACAGATGTTGCCTCAACATTTTATTTCATTGCTAACCCATCCATCTGACTGATTAAAAATGGGTAAAAGCCTGGCTTTTTTTTTTTGACATTTATTGCCATACATAAAACCTTACAAAGGATTTTTTTGCAAGACATCCAGTGAGGATATATTGCTAGATACGTTTGACTCCAAGTTTCTAATCTTAAAAATGCTTGAAATATTTTATTTTGTAAGCAGGCAAGGTTTCTGCCAAGTTTTCATACTCTAAGTAAAAGCTGTATTAATTTTCTCATATAGTGTTTCTCCGAGAGGTGGGTGGGGAACCTACTGTTTTTCAAAACTGCATACCACTTCAATCTCTGGATTTTCTTCACTGTTCTGGCATAGCTGAGGCACCTGAATATCAGTAGGGAGTGTGATACCACAGAGCTCGCCTATGAGTAACCCTCCCAGCAGGCCTTCTTTCCTCCCAGTAGCAAGCATACACAGCACTTCTATTCTTAGAGTGCTCAGCAACACCTGTCCACCCCCAAAAAACATTTGAGAGAGAAAGTTTGCTTAACATCAAGCCCTTCTTCAAGGCAAAATATAAAATCCCTGCACAAAGCCTTCAAAGGAATAAGAGTACAACTTTGGTGTTTCCCTGACCTTTATCCAACATCATAGCTACCTTGAACTAACAAGTGAGAGAAAACACAGAGGAAGGAATGTTCTTGTAGACAGGTGGTGAAAAAAGACAGGAGAGATGGTATCATTTATTTGATCAACTAGATGGAGGAAAAAAAAAAGAGGAATGCTGGAAAGAAGAGGACAGAAGTTTTGGGGCGGACCAGAATGCAGCTGCTGCCTGAGGTAGCTGTTCCAGCAGAAACGTTCACAGACACCAAGCACCAAAAGAATGAAATTTAAAAACAACAAACTAATTACCATTTTTCAGGTAAATTGTGAAAACCAGGTGAGAATCTTTGCCTAGGCACATACAAAAAAAAAAGCAGCTGGAGGATTAATGAAATTGCATAAATTGTTGAAAATCTAAGGAAACTTGAGAAAGCATGTGTCACAGCTTAAGTCTCTACTATTTATGTTGCGACAGAAATCACAACAAAAGCAATAAAAGCCCCAAAGTCAGAGGTTACATTTGTGCTACCTCAACTATACAGAAAAATTTCAGCACACGGACAGTGTAAGTCTTGAGAGTTTAGTGGCACAGCAGTACAAATTCAGGCCCATGTTCACAGGAAACTGTTTTTAAACATATGTCTAGAATCAATCTCCAAATATGTGAATTCTGTGGTGTGGAATAATGCTTCATACCTCAAGAATAAAACATTTTTCAGATTACTGACTCCACAGGAGATTTAAGCAGTTGCTGCAAAATTATTTTTAAGCTCATGCAGTTATTTTTTTATATCAGAAAAAATACCTAAAATAATTTCTGAATTAGCAGAGAACCATTCATTCCATATCCCTGCCTTTTTTGCCCCCTCAGTGTTTTGAAGAACTGCCACTATTTGTCATGATCATGTCTGATCAGTAACTTTGAGAAATTCTAGAAAACACAATGTATTATGAATAATTGAAGCAACTGATTGAGGATGGTGGACCCAGAGGAAAGAGAAGTGAGAAGTGCAACCATATTTTGGATATGGTAGCTGTAGAGCAGATGAACAAACTTTTCATCTCAACAGGACATCTCCTAAACACTGGATAAACTTTCTAACTGTGACTGAGTACGAGAACCAACAGAGACTGTCTAAGGAAATTCTGAAAATGGACATCACAGAAGGCACTGAGTACAGGTTAAACAAATTTATGTCCAGGATGATTTGGCTATAATCTATCCTGTCTTCGTTTAAGAGAATGAACTAAGTGACTTTTTAAGTCTCTTAGTTCTATTTACTGTGAGCTGATGAGTAGTATGAGTACTACTACTGAGTATTTTTCCTAACAGAATCAAGATTTGGAGTACTTATTTAAGAGAACTTAAAACCTCCAAATATCTGCACAAAAAGAACACACAAAGTTAGAACATTTCAGTTTTAAAATGCCAAAACTGCATAATGTTAAGATGAAAGCATGTCTGTACAAATGCATAGTATGATTTAATGGAAGTACAACGAGACTTCGTTAGGCTGAGTTGTGCTCTGTTTTCCCCAAATTTTTAGGTGAAACATTCTCCTGTTTATATTTCGTGTACTACACCATGCTATATGTATTACATGATTTTGAAGTCACCCTCTCTAGCTCTAAGTAATTAAAGAAAAACACATGCTGCTCTTAGATTAGTTCCAAACAAACAAAGCTGTGCATGCAAGCCATCTGCTACAACTAGGCGCGTATACAATTTTGCATATGTGGCCTACAGCAGGAGCCAGGTTAATCTTGATTCATCCAAATTGGAGCGGCTGGTTTTCAAACAGTCCATTTTCAAGAACAAAGACACTTCCTTTCCTCTACCTGCAGAAGATACTAATTGGCTCTGCAGGTGTTTGGGGTTTGTTTGTTTGTTTGTTTGTTTTAATGTTCACTAGGTTCTACAGTTTACCATAAAACTCTTGTTACCAGGAGTAATTTTTAACAATTATAATTAAAACCAGAAAAATAAAATTTGCTCTATTTATTCAAGTTTCTTTTGTCAATTTGATAGCAGTTTCTGAAAAGGTTATTTTGTCTCTTGCAGGTCTTTTACACAAGAATTTAATTTTAAAATACGGAAATATATTATTTTAGAAGGAGAAGAAAGGCAATTAGCAAAATATAGTATTCCTTCCTTTAAAAAGTGATTAGACCATTTAAAAACACAATTTCTAAAACCATTATCGGAGATTGAAACACTAATGGGATCATTGGATATGAATCTATCAAACTAGGGTACAGAGGGTGATTTAAGCCATTTTTTCCCTTTCATGAGATAAATGAGACTAATCTCTGAAATACCTTTTCTAGCGCTATGACCTCTTGTTGTAACCCTTCACTTTTTTTGTTTGCTTCTTGTGACAACATTTTGTACTTTTCAGTCTGAGAATGTTGCATACTGATCATTCGTTGCAGTCTGGTGTTTTCGGCTTCATTATTTTTAAGCTGAGATTTTAAATTCTGATTTTCATCATCCTGTTTGACAGTAAGTAGCAAAAAAATGTAAATAAATGATTGCAAGAAAGCAGTAGGATAATGAAATAGTAATATTTTGTAAATAAAAGGCAGTAAAAATACATATATTGTAAATATGGAGGTAATTATTTTTTAAAATTACGTTATTTTTCAATGTTTAGATCCTTCATGATGAATTTCACAATGATTTTAAGAAAGGAAACAACTAAGACAAACTAAGAAAACAAAACACCGACTTACCAGGAAAATATTTCAAAAAAACAGTAGCACTTTTCTCATTTAATTTTCCACAGTCATTTACTTGGAACTGTCTTGTAGCAGTATATAAAACATTTAATTTCTCATAGTTCAAAAGTTTTGAGATCAAAATGTTATTGAATAATATGAGTAACAGTGGCACAGACATTTCACGATATTTGTGTCAGAATAGCTAATAGCACACATTAGGAAAAATTCTGGGAAAAAGAACATAATTGCTGATAAGTCAATCCATTGTGTTTTAGAAGATAATCTGGTTTTGACTTAAAAGCAAGCTAATGATCCAGGATACATCAAGTATTCAAATTCAAGATTCTCTTAACATCAAGTGAATCCTGTACTGGCTTCATGACCCACTGGCAATTATATTCCACATCAAGCATTATCATTTCAAGGCATTTTTTTTTTATAACCTTTTAGACATTTTAAGTGAACAGTAATGCAGATTATTTCAGAAATACATTATGCCCTTCATTTCTTTAAGAAAAGAAATCAAGGCACATACAGAAATGGGAGTTTCTATGAAAACAAGTCTTTCTCTCCTGTCCTCTCAGCCCCTAGGAATACGTGCTTCTCACCTGGGAAATACATGTGCTTACCATGAGTTCCATGTGACCACATGCACCTCAGAAAACCCCTTTTCCTTATATTTAAAACAGATTTACTGATTCCTTATACTAACTGAACTGCCAATTGGAACAAAACCCAGAATCTATCTCAAGGCTTTGCCAATATGAAATTTTTGTGATGAACTGAATGTGATAAAGTTATTTTCTCACCAGAGAAACTAGTACCCAAAATGATACATTTACATACAGAGTGCTGTGGGGGCAGGACAGTGGGTATGTGCTATAGTAACTGAATTCTGTAGTATTTCTGGCATGGAATGATGAAGTTCAATAGCTACTGACAGAATTATATTTCATTTGAAGGTGAAAATGTCTTTAAAATCTAATCTAACAACTTTCTTCTGATCACAGCATAAAAAGTATTGAAATGCAGAAGAAAATGTATTGATAAAAATTAAAGTATAAAGTACAGATACAAAATATCAAAACTTAATTCCTTCTAAAGATTTTCTCCAGGTACCTATCTCAAAAAACTTGCTTTTAACTCTCAATAAAAAGCTTGAGAGAAAACACATAGGTGGTTTGCCATATGTTCTGAATGTCATCATCACATTTGGGCCTGAGGAATAGGTGGAAAAACCCATTCTGAAGTAAAGAGACCACAACTAAGAATAATCTAATTGTGTAAAATGGAAAGCTAGTTCAAAAAGCTTGCTTAATTACAAATGCATGAAAAAGAGGTGATCCTTCTGGCAGACAGGCACAAACTATTCAAGGTTTTACAGCTCAAGAGACATTTGAGCATCACTTGAAAACGTATTGCCAGACAGTGCAAATCATAAAACTCACATGTAGTACACGCTAACAGTAAAATATGTGTAGCTTCACACTGCCTTAACTTCAGCCTGATCTGCCCAAATATATAATTTTAAATACAGTCCTCTGCATCAAGTGTAATCTTGAGAACTGAGAAAGCCTAATTTCTGTTTTAATTACAATATTCTACCTAAAGTGGATCACAGGTCAGCTGTTTCCACTTTTTTTTGCGAGGACAACCAAAGCACCTGACTAAACTTCTCAAGCTTTTTTATTTCTCATTCTGTCCTAAACATCCCTCTCCTCTCTTCACCCAGCTCTGGGCACCACTCATCTTCTCTCTGAATACCAAAATCTGTATTTGACTGCTACTGTATCCTCCGCCTTTTCTCAGGCTCTGGTAACGCTCTCCTTCCCAGCAGTGATGGCTGGGGCACTCTGCACCACCACAGTGTTCCTGGGGGCACTTCTTAATTTCCAGTGGTTCTTTCCTGCCTCAAATCCTTTTTCATTAAGTTTATTTCACAAGCTTTTAGACCAAGATTAGATTCATACAGAAATTACTATCCTTGACTCTAAATTCTTAGGAAATTAAAAAAAAATAACCTTAACTGTTAATACTTGAAAAGGAATTCTGTTGTGATTATTTGTTAAAGGGGAACCTACACTATTTCTACAGATATGAAAACTCAGCTCTTACCTTTTTCCTGCATTCACACACTGTACTATCCAGCTCTTCCTGCATAACACGTACCTTTGCCTTCAGAAGCCTGATTTGAGCTTCTGTGAACATAAAAAGTTACATTGGATATCCACAAGTACTCATTATTCAATGCAGAAAAGAATCAAGACTGATCTAAGAACTCACTTTCACATTCTTGTTTTTAAAATCACATTACATTGTTTATAATTATTAAAGAGAAACAGGGAAATAAAACCTCAGATTTCTAAGTAAATGTTGCAAGTTTCTCAATCTTAGGCAAAACCTTGCACAGATTTTTCCTTTTAATGACTGAACTAGACATCTTTAAAATGTAAAAGACTCATAATTATCAAAATTGAAACACTGAAAGCTTTCGTCATACTATGCTATATGTTACAGCACTCCTTGAGATTCAAGTTAAGAAAACTACATTGTAGGGTGTGTCTACATTGCAATTAATCTGTAGCTGTAATTTGTGTAGTTTAAACTGCACACAATAAGGAATTAAATGCAGACTGCAAAACTCTCCTAATAGGCAAATACCCCTTCCACAAAGTAGTCTATGCTTTTGTAAAGTTCACTGTTAATACTACTCAATTAAATCAATTTAATCAGATATTTTTTCCCAATGAAGTACTTCCTTGCTCTTGGACAGCTAAGAAACATACTACTGTTATGACAAACAAGCTGTATGTGAACAGTATGCTCTTACAGTCCTTATTCCCCACCATTTCCCCAGATCATTCACCAAGAACTCCCCCTGAACTCCCACAGGCACAAAGCATGGAAACAGTATGAGGCAAGATGAGCAACATAGGAATTAACCATTATTCACAGTCAATACAGGAGAAAAGAGTAAAGTGGAGGAGGAGTACCTGGAGCTGAATGTGAAGGGATGGATGGGTACATCTGTTCATTTGCTGTAATAGGAAATCTTTTCATTTCACCCACCCACCCTTATCAACTGTCAACTGCAGCTTAAGTTGTAACTCTGCAGAGACCAATAATAACATTTAAGAAAACACCACCAAAAAAATATGATAGAAATGGACCTTTTTTCCTCCTGTTCCATATGTCCTGAAATGGAGACTTATATTGAAGCCATCATGTTTAATACTCTTTCATGTACTTCTATACTATTGTTTGATTTTCTTCATAAAACATATTGTAGTTTGGCATTCACAATATCCTGTGGCAATGAGTTGGCTAATTTAATTATGAACTATGTGAAAGAAAAACACTTTCTCTAGCTTGCTTTAAGTCCAGTTTAATGTGGCATTTACTACTGTTTGCACTACAAAAATTCAGATTTCCCTTTACCATTGCTGGTTTTATTACAAAATATTTCATATTGCCCTCAGTTGTTTTGTTTTCAAGTTGAAGATTCAAATTCATGTTGTTCCACGCTTCCAATTCCTACTATATACTCTTTCCTGTATCTTTCCTAGTTCCACATCCTAGTTTTGAGATGGGGTGTGCAGAACTGTGTCTCATACTCAAGACAGGGCAGCATGAATTACATTATAGCATAATGGATCAATATTTTGTTTTCCATTATCTTCTGAAAGATTTCTAACAAGCAATTTGCCTTTTCCACTGTGAACAAGCAGTAAGCTGATGCTTTTGGGGACACCTTAATTAGAAATAACTAAACAAAGTACCAGTCAGAAGTAGGTGTAATTGGTGTTTTTTCTATCAGCATTACTTTGCACTCTTCAATGTTGAACATAAATCTCCATTCTATCACCTCACTCAATACTGTAAGATTCTTCTACAACACTTTTGAGTCAGTTTTAACTATCCTAAAACCACTGTTTCATATTTGAGTTTCTTTACCACCTATCATTCCTTTTTTCCAGATTATTTGTCTATATATTGAACAACATAAGCTTCATGACAGATCACTCTAAGACTACACCGCTATCTGCAAAAACTGGTTGTTTCCTTTTAACTTTTTGTTTTCTCTTACTCAGATAGTCCACAGACAACTCCTCTTCTGTCTTAGACAGCTTTGTGTCATTAAAAGCACTTAGTAGTAAATCTCGTTGAAAACCCAAGAGCACAACTAGAACCAGATCAGCCTTAGGAGGTGGCTATGATCCAAAATTCAGAGTGTTCAAAACAGTCAATGTAAAATCTAAAAATCTAAAATCAATCCAGAGTATTTTAATTTCATTTTATCTTTAAAATTACAGAAACACTTCTCCATACTCAAATATATGCCCTTAGTCCACAAGACCTGATTACTAGACACTAGTAATAACTCTTCATGAGTAACCTTGGATTTATTTGGTGTAAGCTTCTGATGCAATCCAAAGCAATTTCTGTTTAGTTCAGGAACAAGAACTATAAAAAAGATAACTGAGGATCTGTTTTGGGAGGCTTACTAATAGAAGACTTGTACAGAATTACATGAGGTTAGAAATCAAGCTATTTCTGTGTCAGCATGCTTGTTGACATCAAGCTGTTAGATTAAAAGAAGAGGTTTTGGACATTTTGTACTTCTGCAGTCAATCCCTGACTTCATGCTTGGTTTAGCATTGAAACTACATAAACCCACTTTTATCACACCAGAGCCAAGAGACAGATGTGTACCATGCCTTCAGCTTCACTGGCAAATGCTGCAATCCCCTTTCCTGCTCTATTTCTAGGACAAACATAAACACATCATTTGGAGTGGGAAAGTATCTGGAGGATTCTCATTCAAGCACTGTAGATGAAACATTACTTTATTCAAACCACTTACTAAGAGCCAGAGCACTGATCTGAGGAAAGGCTTTTTCCTCTAAAGGCAGAATTTGTGCAAAGGACTAAAGCCCATCTTTTTGGAAATACAAGCTTAGCATCGTGTATTTCTACTTCCCCAGTGAAATGAATCAAATGTTACGCACATATTCAACATGTGTAACCATCCAAATGTCTTCCTACAAAGGTGGAAACCAAGATTAAAATTCACTTTTCCCCATGATTATTCATATGTGACCTGATCTTCCTCTGGGACTACTGAAAGAAGAAAAAACTTTTTTCTACCTTTTCCTTTAACTTAAGGGCTTTAGAACTTTCCTTGTGATTTACACAGAAACTCCTCCTTTTTTCCACAGGTGAATCCATTTCTAACAGTCAGGAAGCAAGAAAAACAGTACTTAAGCATGGGAGGAAACCTACCTGCTCCAATTTTGCTCCCAACGCTTGGAATACCACCATCATCTAGACAATCTGGTGAGCCTCCTCTCTCTAGTTTGTCTTCAATTTTGCTTATTGCTTTTGCTAAAGAAAAATCTACGCAGTCCTCCAGTACTGCAATATCATCAGCACCTTTTACTTCCAGGTTTCCAATTTTTGAACTAAAAAAAGCAAACGCTAGTTTTTAAATTTATAATACAAAACCCCCACCATTTATAAAAATGTAACTTATTTGCTATTTTTAAGAGTATACAGAGATATTTACCTAATTCAACTTGATTGTTTGTATTCGTATGAAATATGTATTGATGGCAATTTCTCGTTTTCTCACTGTAAGATATCCTGACCATATTTCACGTAAAGAATTACAGGATTTTAGATATTTAATGGAGTGGGCAGAGGAACGGTACCATTTTCTACTGAGCATATTTGGCACGGTCTTCTCATCTAACAACTTTATAACTAAATCAGAGTAAAAGAAAGAGATGGAGGAATGTTCTCTTGGCTTTAGCTACTAACCCCTCTGCCTTAAATTCTGCTATTTCTCCTCCTGCATGTTAACTTTTTAGAACTCTGTCCTCTCTAGCTATATTCTTTCCTTACTACCACAATTTCTGTATCATTATGCCTAGCCTAGGAAACTTGATAGATCCTAGCAGCTGCACACCAAAGTTTTCATAAAACCAGAACATGAGGTATGTGACACATGCTACATAAGTTATCTCCTCAGCTTTCATTAAAAGATTACATCAGTTCCCATAGGATCTGAAGCTCATTAGTTCTTATTCCAATATATCCTCATCCCAATGCTGTCTCCAAACTCCTTTCAGTTGATAACTTTCTCCCCCAACTTTGGGTTCACCCTGCAGGTCCTGTATCTGTACTTCCAAATCTCATGATGTGGTGTCAGCACGATAGCCTCTCCTGAACTGCCCAAGGGAGGTCCAAAGGGTCCATAGGTGACTCCCGTGTCCTGAAATACAAACTTGGCCTGTGTCCATTCAATGTTTTGCTACCTTGTAGACAATTTTCATCCTATTTTGGTATTTGTCTGTATCTTGTGGCAGTTTTAATTTGCTCCCAGGATTTTATGCACTTCTCTACTCTCTTCTTTTGTTCAGATCTCAGTTTCTCACTTTTACAACCTTGAATGTGATATCTACAGAGCTGAAGCTTTTCAGCCTGAAACCCCCGAGAGCTGTGGTACTATTACTGACTCTGTATTCTCCTGTGAGCACAAGATTCACCAAAACAGGGGAGACCCTCAAGGGCCTCATGCTTCCCACCACAAGTTTGATCCCAAATCAGTCTGTCCCACCTAAGTGTGCTCTCTCATGTTGCCTCAGATGATGTACTCCCACATGTATGCTCATTAGGCATCCTTTCATTGAAGGAGTTAACAGTTTAACTGTCAGCCTCGAGAAGTGCTTGAGCAGAAAGCAACGGTTTCGTTGTAATATTAATTATGTTCACTAATACTTTTTTGGTGGTCTGTGTAAGTAAAGAGAGACAGCCACATGGTGGAGCTGACTGAGGAGGGGCAGAAGTACAACTCACTTATTTACGCAAAAAAATATAAATGTAGAAGCATATATGAATAAAAATAACCTGGCAGACAAAAATAGAAACTAAAATAATTTATTAAAAACAAAAAGAGATGGTATAATATACCTTGAAGTTGTTCTTTTTCCCTTACTTCCAGAGTACTGTCTGTTCTGAGCCGTGGGCACGGAAGCACAATTCTTCTTGTTTGCTGGCTACAAATTTTTTTCAGAAAGCAGTGACTTTTTATTTTTTTATTAGTTAGGAATTACTTTTTTCTAGTGGTTTTTGTGGTTTGTTTTTTTTTCTTATACTCAGATTCAAGGATACTTTTCAAAGTATGTTTTTCAAACTTTCAAAAGCACAATTTTCCAGTTTTATGTGTACTCATCTTTATCCTGAAACTTTCATGTCCATATGCCCAAATCATAATACATCCACCAGTCATTTGCTTGTGGGAGTTTTTGCACACACACTCATAATAAATTCATGCAGAGGCAAGGTTCTCAGCAATTATCAAGATATTAACTATTGGATTGTCAAGAGAGAGCATTCCTTTGAAAAATGCTTATCATACCTTCAAATACATGCTATTTTTACACATTACTTTAATCTTATAAATTCCTTGTAGAAGGAAGATCTAACAATATCTTTGTTACTTTAACTCAAATAAATACTCTTCAAAAATGAGACTTTTTTCTATTCTAGTCTGATATGTAACTGAAGACAGTATTTTGGAAGCTTTAGCTCACCTCCTAAAAAGATTCAATGTAAGTGTAATTAGAGACTATTGTGTTAGTTCCTAATCTCAATCTTCTTTCTCCATTTTATTTCCCTTCCTGTATTCAGTTATTTTGAATACTTGTTTATTAATCTATCTAGAAGACAGCAGTACTGCCTTTAATATTATACTGGTGGGGGAGGGAAGGGGAGAAAGGAAGAAAATTATTATGTTCTAATATTTTGCACTTGAAATTCTTAATTTTATGTTCAAAACACTGAGCACTTCTGTCAATGCTTTACAGAAGAGGAAACTTGGAACACAAAAATTAAACATGATTTAAGTTCACTTAACCACCAGTGGCACTGAGAAACCCTGGTAACGCTGTCCCTGTAGCTCTGCTTTGAACATTTCCTTTTGACTCCCCACCCATGTAAGTCCCCAGTGTAGCACAGCCTCAAAACCAGAAGTAATACATGGAAATTATACTAGAAGGTAAATTAATCAGGATAGTTTTGACTCTGATACCTTGGCACATGAGTGTGTAGGAGATGAAGCTTCAGGACAGAGCGGATCTCTGTAGAAAAAAAAAATTAGAATTCACTGAATGTGTATAACAAAATAAACCTTTTACAATAAAAATTCAACCCCCTCATCAGAATCAGAAGAATAACATTTTATATGTCTAGAATAAACAATACAGGTGAGCTGGGAACATATACTAAGTTCAATCGTAAATTCAGTCCCATTCTCTGTTTTTCCATTCCACCTCATTTTCCACCTAAATCACCTGGTGAGTCTAGGGTATCCAATACAACAGTTGACTTATGTACCAGAATCTGCATCTTGTCTCTTGTAATTCAGGCAATTGCTGCAACTACTGGCTTATTAGACCAATGATTCTGTGTACTGGGGAGTACTTAGCCAGTATGCAGAGTGTTATCGGCTCCAGGGAGAGAGGCTGACAATCCATTACGAAGGATCACCAACAACTCAGCTGTTAATATGCCTACCTGACAGTCAAATCTCTGAAATAATACAAAGAAAATGAAGATAAAAACCACTGTCCTCTGCAACCTAGGAGGGAGCACAATTGTATGCTCAGATTGACCGTTGTCATGTCAATTGACAGGGACTATCAAGTGAATATGAGGTGGGAGTGATTTATAAATTAAGCCTCACAGAATTTTCTCTGAAATACATATTACAAACATTGCATCCATTTTACAGATAAAAAAAAACAGGAATAAAAAAGCAGCTTTCTTCATCTGCTTATTTGGCTGAAAATCATGCTTCTTAGTAACTGAATTTCAAATTAAATTATTATTTTTTAAACCTGCTGGAAACAAGCAGAAAATTTTAGCATGGTGTGCACTATCCAGGTCAAGTTTCTTGTCATATATGTAACTCTTTTGCTTCCAGAATGAGTTATATTCATCTGTGTTATTGAACTGACAGCCTACTTTTTTACTACTCTTTATAATTTCTTACTTCAATTAAAATGCTGGCTTATAAAATATTTAGAATAAAATTTATATTTCAGGCACATCAAGTCACTTCAATTTTTTTGCCCAGCTGATTTGAGCAAATGCCTGGATCTTCCCTTTAAAAATTTTACAGACATCCATTCATCAACAAGAATTATCTGCACAAAGCTCCAGATTTTATTAATCCAAAATAAACAAACTGGAGAAATCATCTGTGTGTGGCTGGCAACAGACTTCAAGAATAGGGTGATTAATTTTTGTCTATTTACCCTATTTTCCTCATGCTTCTTTCCTATTGGCTAGCTTTAGGAGCACGCAGAAGGTGAGGATTTGCTGCCACAGAAATAGCAGTTATGTTATTCTGAAAAATATGAAAATACAACACTTTCTATATTCAAGAAAACAAGAATGTTTTTTCCACCGATAGGCTAATTTGTTCCTACTGTATCAGTTTTCTCAGGGTCTTCTTTTTAAAAAAACAAAGCAAAACAAACAAAAAAACCCTCTCACTGTACACTAAATTCCTCAAACCTGTTTAACCTTAGTGGTTTCTTTCCTCTTCCTCATACATGACAACCCATTTTTAAAACCTCATAATACAGTTTGGTAAGTGAAATTAACGTGTAAATCCTGAAAAGGTATACAAATAAGTAGCTAGGGAATTGTGACAACACTGAAACAGAAGCTAATGTTTAACAATTCCATCTCTGCATGTAAACACGAGATGCATGTGCATGAGCAAACCCTTTGTGTTTGCTAATCCTATTCAAAGCCTATAGCTTGCCTGCCCATGCGCATACAGTTCCCATCGCCATGAGCCTGGCAATGCTCTGAAGAGTGAAAGTGTAAACAAAAGCTGATTTCAATGCGGTGTCACTGGAGCTGCTTTGTCTCCATCTAATTCAAGCTTTTCTGCAAAAATTATGCTATAAAAACTCCAGAACAACCTATTTTAAAATATGCACTGACTTAGAGAGGGACTTAATTTTTTGTTGCCCTTTTTTTTCCTTTGCTTAGTCTTTTATTTTTCTCTTAACCTGTCTTTTTTTTTCCCTGATACTACCTCTTTCTTTGCTTCAATTTCTCCCCTTCTTTCCAGTTGCTTTAGCATTCATTCTCCTTAAAGGAATCAATGGAAATTTCAAATGGATATTTCAAAGATAACTCAAGTGCTTCCTTCAGATTTACGGCCTATCTGCTTGCACAATTTTGAAAGAAAAAAAAATAAATATTAAGTACTTGGAACTGATCTAATTGAATGGCCTCAATGTTCACTCATGGATAATCAGTGTGCCTAATTCCTAGCACACATTTCCAATTTTTTTCACTATAGCATGGAATATCAATTCTTCTCTCACATAAATGTTTACCAGAATACACACTGTGGTTGTTTTAAGGTGTTTTAATTCATGTAGGTAACAGACATGTCAGCTGCTACTCTGACATGCTAATTGTAAATTTTTTTTTATTTTTCCAGCACTTCTATTTATTTCAAATGTATATCATCAAAGCTGTTACATCCCTTTGTGAGGCTGAATCCTCCAATCACGTTACTTCCCAAAACAGCTCTAAAGCTCAACTCCAGTTTTAAGTTCTTAAAAAACTTGTCTACTGTCCAAAATGCATCTATGAGAATACAAAACTAAAGCAAGATATAGAATTTGTCTGCAAAGCATGATTATACCAGTAACACATAGAGTTTCTTTTTCTTCCCCTCTACAACTGACAGATATGACTTTAAAATAATAATTTTAACTATACTGGCAAACTTTTGATGGTATAGTCAGGCTTGTATCACTGATCTTTTTGTGTACTGAAAAACCCTTTTCTGTTGATAAAAAAACTCATTTTTTGTTTTCACTTTTACTCTGGACAAGAGTAATGATTCAGTCATCGCTAGTGGACTTTCATATATAACATTTCAAAACAGTTTCCTGACTGTAGCTGAAAATTTGAAGATCCTGGCAGTCTGGCCCTGTATCTTTGTTACCCAAATTAGTGACATCACAAATTTAGGAACCTGCCAGATCAGAGCCTTGATAAACTGTGTATTAGTCTATTGTAAATTCACCCACTTCCTGTATATCTATATACAAACCCTTGAACAGCCAGGTAAATAATAATACTTAGTCAATATGGCTATGTATGTGCTGTAGAGCTAATGGCTTTGAACACACTGGCCCAAACCCCCCGCTGTACATATGCATGTTCATACAGGCCAAAGGTATTCCAGCCCCAGCAGTGTAATGATATCCAGGTTCCAGAGGGTGGCAGCTCAATGTTTGTCTGTCTCGGGTTTTTGTGTTTGGCTGTGGTTTGTTGTTTTTTTTTTTATCAAGCACTTCCTGTCCCAGGAACATTTAGGCCAAGTTAGATGAGAGCCAGTATCTATTTCTGCACTTTGTCAGCTACTGGTTAAAAAACATCTGCTGCTGAGTGTCTACTGTTCTGTACTACAAAGAAATGTGTTACCTTATGTTGCTTTGTTACAGATGTCAGCACTACTTAGCATTCTAGATGGGCCATTTCAGCAAAACTTAAGTCTTCCTTGAAATAAGGAGGAACAACACTTAGTATCAATTGTTTCAAATAATAGGAAAAAAATCAGACTCCACCAATCTAGTATACTGCAAAGACAGATAAAACAGGAACATGACTAGGGTGCAAGTGCAGGATCAGTGTGAAAGAGTCCCCACAAATTATATGCAGGAGTTGTAAAGCACATACCTCTGTCTGTCATCTTCACATGACTTAGTCTGTACTGAAACTGGTCTAGATAGTATCTCCTGTTGGCCTTTCTTTATTAAAAAAAAAAAGTCATTGTCAATCTGGGCGGAATATAATCCATTGAAGATGAATTACATATTCATAAATCTCACAGATCACAACTACAGTCAACTGTCAAAAAGAACTTCTCAAACACAGGAAAAGATGGCTAAAAATTAAAATGTCATTGCTAGCCCCCCAACATTTATTTCTGCTCCACAACATGTAATTGCCTTTTGCCTGTAAACTTTTGCCCAGCTTAACATCATTTGAGATGCTGTAACCTTCCCTCCTTTTCCTCTAAAATACAGGAGTAGCAAATGTACAGCAGGTGGAACAAGTTTTCAATCTTCAGTGTTGTGCAATAAGCCTTAAAAATAAATCTTTATTCATGCAATATGAACATAATTGGACACTGATATGTTATATGTACTTTAGAGAATAATTTAGTCTGAATGTTCAGATAGCTTCTATGTTGCTAAATTACAGTTAGAAAGCATAATACAGAGCAAAACACAGTTGTCCACTTTGGCATTTATTTTTTTGTTGCGGTGGTGTTCACTGGTTTTTTTAAACTTAGACTGTTCTTCTTTTGTTGTTAAATGTGTATCTGTGCAATCTGGCAGTACCATGTGGTATATTAAGTGTCCTAAGAATATTTGATCTTCTGCTACATTTAGAGACAAAAAAAAAGGGGGTTGTTGTTGCTGTTATTTAAAGGAAAGACACTACATGCTATTTTGGACGCTTCATCTGCTTCTGTTCAAATGCCAAGTAGTTAGCCTCACCTTACTGCAGCTCAAAGGAAGAATGTTTTCACATAAAAATGAAGTTTCAAAGAGCAGAAAAAGTGCAGATAAGTATAGCTTTCCAGAAGACTTAATAATTTGGTTTTAAAGCCTTATTCAGTGAGTGCACTTACAGTGAATGTGTCTAGTATGTAGAACACCTTCTCTTGGGTATAAACCATATGACCCCCATTCCCTTTTTTTAACTTGTTCAATTTTCATATGAAAACTTGACTGTCTGGTGCACAGCCACACCAATGTTAAAAGGTAATACTGACAAGAAACAGGAAATTTTTCTGTTTTAAGGAAGTTTCCTTCTTGCTAACTACTACTACTATTTTCTATTTATGTTGCTTATTCTTCGTATTTCTTTCAGCTTGAACAATGTAGATCTTATTTCACTAGGATATTACAGTAACAGTATCTGGTTTTCAAATGCTAATTTCTTTTTTTTAGTATTTAAGACATAAAACCACCTACAGGGTTTTTTTTTAATCATAAACAAGTTTTTAATGTGGTTTTATGTATATATCTGCACAAATGCTCTACACATCTATGTGAACCCTCCTGATGAAATTATATAAAATATACTTTTGGATGTGTTTTCAGTAGACTGTTACCATTTTGAAAAAAAATAAATTAAAAGCTTAGATTGCATTTGACACCAAAATACTTCTAGTTGTCATGGTCTAAATAATTTCTTTTGAAACTTGACCCCGTGTGCATGTGAACCAAGGCTCAGTTATGTAACAGTCTGCAGAACCTACTCACCATTACTTCTTCAGCCTGACGCACCAGTTTTTCTGTTTTTGCTTCTAATTCTGCATTCAGTCGCCTGAAAGTGTAAGAATGCTTGTCACTGAGGTTTTGAAAGATTCGAGAGAAATAAATGTAAGCACAACAGTATCTCTGCCTGAACCAAGTGAAATTTTAGTAAACCTAAAAAGGAACTGTGAAATATACTTCAGGGTATTAGCAAAGTTAAGTTTCAACAATTTCCTGGGTTTCTGTCAAGCTGATAGTAATAAAACACCTATACATATTAAAAAGTAAGGTTTAGACTCCAATTCTGAGAGGTAAAGGTGTCCTTGGTTTTGGCCATGTCATTGCTTAATACACATTTTATGTCTCTTTACCTTAGGTATATTTAGGACATCAAACTGCTGGAGCAAGTCCAGAGTAGGGCCACAGGGATGGTGAAGGGACTAGAAGGGATGACCTACGAGGAGTGGCTGAGGTCACTTGGATTGTTCAGCCTAGAGGAGGCTGAGGGGTGACCTCATTGCAATCTATGGCTTCCTTGCAAGGGGAAGAGAAGGGACAGGTACCGATCTCTTCACTCCTGTGACCAGTGACAGGACTCTGGGTAACAGCAGGAAGCTGAATCAGGGGAGGTTTAGGTTAGATACCAGGAAAAGGTTTTTTACCCAGAGGGTGGTAAGAGCACAGGCTCCCCAGGGCAGTGGTCACAGCACCAAATCTGACTGAGTTTAAGAAGTGTTTGGATGACACTCAGGCACGTGGTGTGACTCCTGGGGATCCCTGCAAAGGTACAGGAGTTGGACTTGATGATCCTGGAGGGTCCCTTCCAACTCTGTTCTATGATTCTATGTTCTATATTTAGCAGCAGGGGCTGGGGAAGAAGCCACATATGATTACTTGATCACATAATTAAAATGGGTCACCATCCATATGCACAGGTTAAAATAAGCTTGTCTTCCTGCACGCCTCACCGTGCAGCTTCCCCTGCAGTGTGCCCGGGCGGTTCCTGGGACACGCACGGCTCCCTGTGCTCCTCACCGCCCGCAGGGGCCCAGGGCCCACAGGTACCAGTGCTTTCCAGTGTGCTCTCACCGCCTTTGTCACAAGCTTTAGAGCTTTTAAGCTTTTCTTAACGGGCTCAAGCACTTATATATTAATACTTTAAAAGTAATGTCAGTGTCTCAAACACACAGCGATCTCATGCCCAGCCTGTGGGCTGCAGGCGAGGCCTGGCACAGCGCTCGGCCTGCGTGACCGGGCAGGGAAGTCAAGGCCCTGCCTCTGGCGCTCCGGGGGAGCGATCCGAGGCACTCGGACACGGGGGTTAACGGCCGGCAGCGAGCGGGGTAGCGCTCGGTGACAGGGCCTGGCCGCCGCCCCCGCCGCCTCCTTACTTGTACTCCCGCTCCTTGGCCAGCCAGGCGCCGCTCAGCGCGCCGGTCCCCGCGGCGGCGGGCGGCACGGGGCCGCCGGGCGG
>VZRW01007119.1:459721-482594 GCA_013398125.1 Aegotheles bennettii | reverse complement strand
AGTCCGGGGGGGGCCGTGCCCGCGGCCTGCTCTGCTCTGCTCCCCGCCGCCACCGAGCCCCCTGGCGCTGCGGGGGGTGCGGGGCAGGGCCGGGGCAGCCACGTTTCGGCCGTTGCTGCCAGGCGCAGTTGGGTGCCGCGGTGACCCCGCATGGGGAGCCTGTGACAGCGATGGCAGCCCGGGGGCGTGGGGACAGCGCTCCTGAGCAGAGGCCAGGGATCGGCTGGCTCCGGGCATGGCACTGGGACGCCATGGGTTTGGGTGAGGGGAAGCGATCAGGTCTGAGGTGGCATTAAACTCGTTATTGTAATAAATGATTATTGCAGTCCTTCCCTTTGAGCCTTTTGGGCTCGCTGCATACTGTCCTGCCACCATCCCTTCCGTGGCAGTGTATGACACTTGGCATTTACAGCACTACAGCAACTGTTCACCCCATTTACTGCTCCTGTGCTGTCAGCTCTGCATTTTCTATTCCCAGTTTTCTGTGATTGTTGGCTGGTTTCAGCCTTGTCCTCTGCCTTGTGTTTGAATCTCTCCATTACTTTTGTCCCTCGCCTCCAGTTTGGTTTTGCTGCCATCCCCAAGCCCATTCCCTCCCACCCCTCCTGCTCCCCTGCTCATTCACACCCATTGCCTCTCCCAAGCTTCTACAGATGCTGCACCTCCACTCACCAACAGCCCCACCGTCCTGCGCCCACAGAGGCAGCTGGGTGTCTGCATAACAAGAGTAATACAGTTCTGTACCCGGAGTTACATGGGCTGCGTGTTATTTTAATGAAGAGATTTGCACAGGGGAAATCAGAGGGGCTTAGCTGACTGCAAGTACAAGGTCTGTGTGTAGTTGAAGGATTTCTGCAGAAGTATTAGTTGCAAAACAGAGAAATGCTTGGAGGAGATTAACTTTGAGCATGGAGACATGCAGTGTAATGGGATAAATGGGGGTGAAATGAAAGACAGGACAAATGTGATTAGTGGGAGGCAAAAAATAGAAATATCAATCTAGAAAATGAAAGTGCTTGGCAGTAACGTTGGTACAAAGGTATTGGCACAAAGGGGGAAAAGAGAGAGCCTATGAAGAAAGTTATGGAGCTTTTGAAAAGATTGTCAGCCAAGAAGACAGTCCATTACAATAACTTTTAAATAGTTTTACTAATATGAATAGCTAGAGATTAATGGTGGCCTTTCAAAAAAAGCTATGCAGAATTTAGCTCCATCAGTTATGCTTTTGATTTGGAGAAACAAGAAATAGTGAGGTCAATAGTGGAAATCAAACCTCCATAGGGGGAAAGACAGATTTTGTTAAGAAGCAAGTTGTAGATTCCATGGGAGATTAAAGCATCATAAGCAAAGTGAGGTTTTAGAAACCACTCTAGTGAGGGTTAGTGAGGTTCTGGGAGATTTTTAGAGAAACAGAGGATCTAGAGAAGGGAAACAAGGTTGGCACAATAGGACAAACATGCTCTTTCCAAACAGCCACAATTAAAAAAAAAAAAAAAAGACAAGTACTATTTCTTTTTGCAAAACTAAAATATTATTTTAGTAATATTCTTACTGATTTTAGAGTTCTTATCCAATATAGCCATAAGATCATAACACCTTAAAAATGCCAAAAGTATTAGCCAGAGGATCTCTGCTAGTTAGATACTGAGGCAACAAAATCACTGGTTGAGATTAGAGAGATTAAAGCCACTGGTTTTCTAGCCAGCTTTTAGCTAAGTCTTAATAAACAAAAGAGGGGTAATTTATTGTAACAATTATGATTAAATATGTTAACAAACACAGCAACGCAAGGTTCTTTTTGTTTAGAGCCCTCTGGCAATAGTAACATACATATATATTAGGATTGCAGATTTGCACAATTTTTCTAAAATCCACAACATGATTTATTTAATACTGATTTATTTTATTGAAATGTTGTATCAATTGGACTTAGAATTCAACTACCTATATTTGAAATAATAGGAAAATATTAGTATTTTTAGATAAATATTTCTTAGTGAACTTTAAAGTATTTCTTCAGAGATGTAGAAAACAGAAATAAAGAGATTTTGTTGCATTCTTGATCCCTTACTCCATTAAGGTTTTATCACTTTAAAGTTGACCTGATGTGACCTTGATGGTTGTGGTTAATTCTCTAATACATAGTTGGTAACTGGGTAGAGAATAGGCTTATATTAGAGATGACAACCAATGGCAAGATACATAAGGATCTAGGAAAATTTATCTCAGTATCTATCTGAAAACAAAGCGCATTTGAAAGCATAGCGTTGGTATGGTATAAGATTTAGCCAACATTATTTGTTAGCAGATTCCCATTTTCCATTTAATCATTTGTTAAAAGTTGACTTGAACATCGTGACTGAAAAATCAAGATGTTTTTGTCATTTTGAAATGAAGCATGCATCAGATTTCAAGCAGACCAATCTTTGTGATCATAATGAGCTGTACTTGGGACCTATTGCTTGGTACCTCCATGATTAGAGTAGCACATCATCATTCTGTATTTTCCAAGTGTTTCAATTTTTCTTTGTTTTTTGAGGATGATAAGATCTCAAAAATAAATGGCTCTAACAGAAATGTTAGATTCCAAATTAAGTGGTTCCCTGCATTGCTGTTGTCCTTCCAGTGAAGGAGGAGGTAGGTCACAGAGCAAAAGAGTTCAATCAATCTAATCCAAAGCAACCCAATCCGCACTCAGAGGAGGTCTGTGTTGCCACCAGGGCGGCCTCCACTGCAGCAGTGTGCCACACAGTGCTGCCATATCTCGTGGTCCATGTGACATGAGGTGCCGTTCACACCGTGCCTCTTATCGGCGTGCCTCACGAGCAGGGCATGCCCAGGGAGCCTCACACAGAACAAAACCCACAGCCTGTGTAGGCTGAACCCAGCCATGAGGAAGTAAACCAGGGGGAGGCTGACTGCAGCACTCGCAGATGAAGGCAGAGTTTAAAGCTAGCAGGCAGTTTGTTTGTTTGTTTAGATATTTGTTCTAAATGCACCAGAGAGGATGTCAAACATATCCTAAGCATATCACCATAACCTAAGCAACTGTAACACTTACAGCCCCTTCACACTTGAATGCCTTAAATTTCTGCTTCATTTTTCTAGTTCCAATTTCCTAGAGAGGGAAGAGCAGAATTTTGCAATGAATTGTAGGTGAAATTTCATACTTATCAGCTTTCTGAAAATCTAGATTGATTTTTTTTTTTTAGCTCTAAATACTCATCTTAGTTTTTACTTAGAAAGATATGATTGCTATTTCATATTCCTATTGTGTGGAGTGAAAGTAATGGCTGATCTTGAATTCACTTAAAAATCAGACTAAAATACGTAATTTTTGTGCAATAATAGAAAAAAATAATAATGTAAACTCATGTACAGCATTTTCAAACATTAGTGGAGTGGTAGGATCTAGACAATGCGTGGCTATTAAATCAGTAAACCAGACATCGAGGGAATTCCCCAGACAGCTGTTGGATTTTTTTCCCCTAATCAGTAATAATAATCCAATGGTGTTTGAAATGGCATGATTGTATATTGGAACGTACTTTTGTGCTGATACTTTCTCATGCCTCTCTAATGGCTCCCTAAAATACAAAGAAGACTCGGTATTATTAATGGCCATGTATTTCTTATGAAAAAGCTGCTAGCTGTTTGAATATATGAAGACTGCGAAAAATATTTAGACCTTGCTGACAAATATCCTAAGCTGGGCCACCATCCACATGCCTGGTAGCTTTTGTTTTCTAGCAGAATGACCCTGATGGATGTTAGTTGCTTGTGTCAAGTTTTGTGTGGCAGAAGTCGGGGAGGTGTGTGGGAACTGAGCACACAGATTTTGAGGGACAGGGGGGCTGGGGGATGGGCAAGCTGACCTAATAAGTCTCTTCCATCTCTATTGTCTCCAGTTTTGCTTTCATACGGATTTCAGTGCAATGGAAATGCTTATTCTGTTTCTAGTAGCTGTGTAGACATATACAATACCTAGTTTCTAGCATAGTCCAAGTTAATTTTTTATATAGCTATAACCAGCATACATAGGCTACCCAGATTGCTATTTAAAAATACAAACATTTTTCTTTGTTCTTCTCTGCTTCGCTGCACTGTTGGGGCTTACTTATTTCAGTGTCATCCTTCCTAACCTAATCCAAACAATAACCTTGGCTCAACAATTTAAACATATTGAATCCCCAACCAGAGTAGTTTTCCCTAGTAATACTCTGATTACAGCAGCTTTTATGTCTGAACAGGAAAGGACCTTAAACGCTAAATCTCATCAGCACTGTAAAAAATAAGTGGTGAGCATCAGTCACATTTTCTTGAAATACCACAAGTCTTCCTTGAGGCCTAATCCTTTAATCTCTGGATTTTGGGCACTTCTGTTCTGATTACTAGGGATCAAAAGGTTTGGCAAATACTCTTCAGACCACTCTTCAAAGTGGCCACCGTAATATTACCAGGTTGTTATGACAATTGTATGATTTCTTGTCGTTTTTGGAAAAAACAGAAGTTTATCAATGCAACAGCCTGCTACATTGAAAAGCAATAAAAAAGTACGTGGCCCTCCAGTACAGCAGTTCAGAGAATTTCAGAACATGGCAATGTGAAAGTAAAAGGGAAATATCCTTCAGCAATGATAGAAATTCCTCCTACTGTGTAAGACACAGCATTTTCTAATGCAGAGTACCCTTAAAGGGCTGCTGCAACGTATGCAAATGCTGTTTTCCTAGCTTGTTTCCAAAGCTTCAATGTAATGATTCATTTTACTGAAACTAGAAGTCTTATGCTATTTCCTACCTGAAACACTGTCATGTGTGAAGTTCCGTTAGAAAAAAAGAGAATTTTGCATGTCATCCATAGACCAAAATCAGTCCCTTAAGCCCAACTACCAGACAGTTTTGTAAGGTGTTCATTGGTCTGTTTTGGAACTTGTTTTTCCCTAAATGAGATGTTTTCCTTAACCTATTTCAAACAAAGACGACAAAAGTTGAAACAAATCCATGACAACTCCTCCTGAAGTTTCATATTACTTATTGCAAACTAGAAATAAAATTGGGCTAAATATTTTTCAATGCATTTGATCACTGGGACTCCTAAAGACCGTTACTTTACATGTTAGATCTCTGTCTGAAGAAAACAACCCCATTTCACTTAAATTTGAGAGAGGCAACAAGCTGCTTATAAGAAGAAATCACTCACTTTTCTACAGAGAGGCATGCTATTGATAGGGCAGATTTTGAAAAAGAAACAACCTTGTCACCTAGATGCAGAGCCCTGCAGTTATAACAGGAGCAAGTGCAAATACATCCATGCTATTCCTGTTCATCACAGTCTTCATTACTGGCCTCCATTTAAGTGTTCCTGTCCATGCGGTTGTCAGTAAGAAATCCAGCTGTGTATTTAGCACCAAAAACCCTAGAGCCTGAAGAAGCCAAATATTCTTCTGCTCTTCTCATGAATATTTTATTAGCATAGGTACATCATCACTTGTATCCAATTCCTCTTCACTTGGAAGATTATATTCTGCTACACAGCATGAAATTAATTTAGAAAACACTTTTTTATACTGTTGCTTTCATGGGCTAGCTACATTGTATGTTTGAGCGTGCATATCAAGGGTGAATGCAGATGAGGTCTTTCAAAATTACTTTGCTGTGTTGACAACACCAAACCAGATCTGGCCTTTACTATCAACTTGCATATTTTTATTAATTTTTCATTCAGTGCAGAGTAAGACATAATGGTTCTAAAATATTCAGTGAATATAGTGTGGCATCACCAACCAAATTAATATTATGTAACAAGTACAAACAAGTTTTAACATTTTAAATGTGTCAATGTTAGCATTCAATCTTAGCCTTAAACTAGATTAACACGTTTTGGCACTTGCTCATTCTATGTTGCTTGATAAAAGAAATGCTAATTCAGTCTATATTGTCAGTTCAGCCCTTGGCTTCTCTGCTAATGCCTACTCACTGTTACAAAACTTGTTCCAGTGTAATAAAATGGATTAGAAGTCAACCTTCATGCCCCTGTATAAACTGCCAATATGAACACACTTGACATGTTAGTGCATTAAACTGCATTGGGAAATTATTTCAGCATAGGAGAGTCATGAACTTTTTCACTAACTGTAGTAAAAGATGTGTAGCTCAGTGTTGGCTGGGGGGAGAACTTTATTTTGTTATCTTTTGCCTGTTTTCATAAACAAATGCCAACAGCAATTGTTGTTATTGCAGAGCCAGCAGAAATTCATAGGGGTTTTCTTTTTGTTGCCCGGCCACACAAGGAAGAGATGTTATTTTAACAACAGAATGTTTGATAGCTTTTAAAAATACAAAGCCTAATTTTTAGGCATGCTGAGCCCCTGCAATTACCATTGAAGTCGGCTCTTGCTGCAGGTGCCCCACAGCATTCTAAGGAGACCCTCAGATTCAAGATCCAAGTACAACATTAGGGAACTTCTCTGATGTGAGTAGAGTCACCAGGAAAAGCACAGGGGCTTTTGTTTTCTATGCATGAACTCAAATTGGACTGAGTCTTTTGAAAAGTACGTACACTGAGCATGTTCACAAACTTTGCCAAGGTATCATCACAGCAATCAGCCTAAGTATTAATACATTGCTTGTGAAAGAGAAAAAACCCCAGGTAATGACAGTGAAAAATACATTCCTTTTTTTCCTTTTTATCTTTGAAGTTAGTACAGCAGAAGCAGCAATCATGCATCCTTTCCCTGTGCTACTCTGGCACCATGACTAAGTGCTGGCCTGTAGTAGAGAAACCACCTCCACTAAGGTTGTGGTTTATTTTGCATGCATGCAGCTTTTCCAGCACTGTTGACATGAACTGCAAAGCTGCACATAATGTCATTCCATGTCACGTATGATTGTGTTTTTCCTTATGTGGTCAGTTGTCCAATAGGAAATGAAAATAAACCATCTCTTTTCTGGGCCATGTAGAACAATCATTAGGTAAGTGCCACCTGCTTGTGTGTCTGAGCATGCAGTGTCCAGGTTTGCATCGGTGGAGTTTTACAAAGCTACCTGTGTGACAATGGCAGCTGTTGATCTGAGAGGGCTATGCTGAAGAAAGCACTACTTGTGTAAAACTGAAAACATATTTTTCCCAACTTGCATACTATTTTTGTAGATATTGTCTGACAAAGATTTGAGGTTTGTTTATTTATTCTAATGCTGGAACTCTTTTTCAGGAAAGTGCTTAAGCTCATGTATAGTGCTAAGCATGTGAGCTGTTATCTAACTACATTGCTGAATCAGATTTCTAAATTTGTTTCATTCCTTTTGAATGAAACTGATCCATCTTCAGAAATACTGTTCATGCTAATCAAAACATATTTATTTTTCAGAAAGACATGCTAGTTGAGTTAATACTTGCCTTTTAAGTTTGGTGTCTCCTGGCAGAGAGAATAGTTTAAATTATGTCTGGGCTACAGTAGAACTAATTTCATAATGAATATATAAGAGATGGGAGAAGCATATTTAGCATTCCTGCAAGTAATATGAATCACCTTATTTTATTGTTTTATCTATGGTTATGCTGTACTGTTTAATAAGATTTTTTCTTTTGCTTTAAATCTTTTCCTAATGTTTCAATCCCCCAAAGTATTTACCATTTAAATTAGTAACATGGTATGAAACTGTACTGTCTCATTCCAAGTTCTTTCAGAATTTATTTTTATACACGAGTTTAGCTTGATTTAAAACAAAGCATTCATGTTAGCCCTTTCCAACCTGTTCTCCTTCACTTGCCTTACCTATTTTTCAAGTTTTTCTATTCTGCATATTGTTTTTATGGCAGAGACTATGATGCAGAGACCACCTTTGGGACTGATGCTGTGTGGTCTGGAGTTTGTAATGTATATTGCAGTCATTGACAGAGGGTACACCTGAGCTCATTAACTTGGCTTTCCACTCATGCTGTGATATTTGTGTCTAGGTGGCTTTAACCTTTTACTCTTAAAATATCCCATTGTTACTGCCTCTGGTTCAGCTCTGTCAGAACACGAGTATACAGACAGTTCATGCAACAACCAAGCTTTTGTGTTCTAGTTCAACTAGTGCTCAGACACTCATCACAAAACAGACAAAATAGTGGCAGAAATGGTGAGAAATTACTCCTTTGGCTGAGGGAGAAAAACTGAAGAATGGAACCCACGTTTCGTTATCTCAAACACCAGAGAGTGCTGACACTGTGAATCTGTTAGCACATGCACACAGTTTGAGAATGACAGCTATGATGCCCAAATTTACATGGCATCTATTCATAATAGTCCCTCTTTCTCAGTAAAAAAGCAAGGTTTTGGTGCCCTTTTTGTTTTCTGCTGAAAACTATGTATCTTAAAATCTAGATGCAGCTGAACTCTCTGGCTAAGGCCAGTTCTTTTGTTTGTTTGTACTTTGACCAAAAGATTATATTGACAGTTTCCCAGGATCCAAAATTGTATTTAATCTGTTTACAGAGCTACATAGGTTATTTGAATCAGAAAGAAGGAAATGAAAGTGGCCGTGTCTACATCAGCTGGTAGCCGTTCACAGGAAGCAGCAATTACTGTCTAGCCTTCTTCCTCGGGAAAGCCCTCGTGTGCCACGGAACTGCGTGGTGCATGGACATGCAGCGTTGCCACCCAAAATATCAAAAAAGTATCAGAGAGCAATAAAAACTAGTACACATGAGTAGAATAATAGGAGTTAGAATAATTCCTGCATGAACATAACAGAAGTTATTTTCACTTGCAATTGTCAAACTGAGCTAAACTGGCAACCGAAGGAATGTGTATTTATAATCGGTAGCTGTGCACTTGCAGTGAAGGAGAAAGTCAGGCACGGCACACTCAGACAGTATCACCTCTTTCAAATTCACTCAGCCCATACAGTACCCTGCATTTTTCTTCTTTGCTTTTTTGGTCACATCTCACACATCTGTGAATCATTCAAGGGGAAAGTTTGAGAGATGCTTTGTGTCAGGTCAATCCAGGTTCATTCACGGTATGTCCTTAGAAAGCCAGAAACACTGGTGTGTAAACAATGGGGGAGGGGAAGGGAAGGTTTAACAAGACAACCAGGGTTAATCTTTTCTTTCAATATTGCGTATATTCTGATTTTCTAATTATACACTAAACTAAACTACAGTTGTATTTTCTTTAGTTAGGTTATACAAACACAGCAGCCTATTAATATTCCTGCACTCTGTGTTGTGAAGGGTGCACTGAGAAAACCTTTGTTATCTTTCTGGTGCTAAAGGAGCTGTTCAAGTTGAACCATATTCCTCTACACAGCAACAGCAAAGTAAATGACAGCATTAATTCAATCCAGAATGCTTGATAAATTGAGAAGGGTTGTTTACCTAGTGTATGAAAAAGTCTCTTGGGGATGGGTTTTATTGCAATCTGCATAGTCATCCATCTTCCTATACTGTCTGTGCTTCTGTTTGTGAGTAAAACATATACAGTAATTTAGCATTCAGATAATCTCACAGCTATAATCCAGACAGATTTAGCTCAAATTTCTCCAGTATTTCTATTATCTAGATTTAGCAGTGTGGTGTTGACTGGGTATTTTAAATTGCTGCAAATGCTTTTTCTGCTTTTTTCTGCAATAAACAACATATTTTGATGTTCTCATAATTGAAGCTGTGGATTCTTCCTGGCATTAACCACATGTAAAAATGTATCTTTGTGAGGACAGTGATTGCACAGCTGGAGCATGGTTTTAATGGATTCCAGCTATTTGACTACATACCACATAAGATCATACAATGTTTATATGAAAATGAACGTAACATATATGTACTAATGAGGACTAATGAGGATAATCTAAAGAACATTCGTCTCCACATATCATCTATTTGAAAATGAACTCAACTGCTTCAATCCTAATGATGTTTTACTAGAGTATGCTAGACAATATGACAACGTAGAGCCTGGCTTTCCTACAGCACTTTTCATAAGTAGATCAGAGCTTTTATTGTTTTCAGTTTCCTCAGACAGAACTTCTGGTCTTCCTCACTTAGCAGGTTTAAGGAAAACAGGCGGTCCGGGGGAGAGAGAACATCATTATCTGCATGAAATGAGGTGATATTAAGTCCAAGTGCACTGGGTACCTTTCACAGCAGACCACCCTTTGTCATACGTTTCTCTGATTAATTGCAAATGTATTCAAGGGAGCAGAGCAGACACTGTAGAGAGGGCCCAAATATTCTTGTACCAAAAATGCCAGCCGTCCCACGCATGCTGGCAGTGGTGGAGCTGCAGGAGTAAGAATGCTTATGTGTAAGATTTTTGGGAGGCACATGTGCGGTGAGGAAAATTAAAAAGTTGCTTCTTTTACCCAAGTAGCTTGAGTGAGAGCGTCTGAATTGAGGCAAACTGCAGAGCAGGGCCGTGCATGCACTGTGCTCTGCCTAGTAATTGTGTTGCAAATGCACCAAGTACATTATTCACCCCCAGGCCAGATCTTCTGGGAAGAGGCTTGTGCACGCTTGGCAATAATTTGATGCTAATATTATGTCGTCCATAAGTGTCTGAGAAATTCAAAATAAGCAAAGCACTTGGAAATGCTTGGAAAACAAACTATTTGGAACCATTTCTGGGATTTGGGATGCCTTGTGTCATATTTTTCTTCCCTGAACTGGAGGATTCAATCACCAGTTCACTAGGTGAATTCAGGTATGCTGCCCCTGAAAGCACCTCCATCATGCTGTGTTCCAGATGCCTTCTCTGACTGTGCAATATTGTCAGCCCCAACAGCTGTAAAAACCTTAAGAGAGATTTTCAATGTGAAGAAACAGAGAGGATGCTTGTGTAATCAGTTGTGATAAAGCTGTTCCAGGTATAAAGTTTATTGGCTTAGTCCCCAAACTGCAGATTTGCCAGAAAAAAACAACCAACCAAACAAACAAAAAGCCCCATGAATGAGAGAGGCTTTTATAGCCAACAATCACACTGCTGGGTAGAAACCTTCTGAAAGAAATGCACTGCATCTATGCAGCAGTACTTTTGGTTTCATACTTGTGCTGAGTTATTCTTTGCAATGCGATAGCAATGGGGTTTCAGAAGCAGCAGCACTTATGTGTTTGCAATGAAAAAGAAACAAGAGTCAGAGCACTTCCTTGTCTTGCTCCAGTGCCACTGCTAAAGCAGTGGGCCCGTTCCTATTGCACTAATAGCCCCACTTCTGGTGTGAGAAATTATATTTATGCTGAAATATCTATCAATATCCAAGTTTGATCCCTAGTAAGTCAGAACTATGAAGCTGTAATGCCAGTGAGATGGAAAAGCAATCTGATAGCTCTTAAACTGCTCTTTCTTCCAGACGGTGCCTCGGGCACCAGCTGTTGTAGTTGGGAGTTTTCAAGTCCCAATTCTCTTCTTTCTTAAAAGAATTTCCTTAGACCTCTAAAAAATGGCATCAAAAAACCACAGATGAGCAGATGAGTTCAAAATGGACTTGACATAACTATGTCTTAGCTGCATCTTTAAATTGATTTATACTTTTGTTCAAATAAAGTTTTACAGTCAATATCTGAGGAAGTTGCAAATGCACCCCCACACAGGCTTTCTCATTGCTGCACGTAGCTGCTCAGCTCACTAGTTGGAGTCTGGTTGTCTGTTCGGGTTGGTTTTTTTTATTTGGATTTTTTTTTTAATCCTACTATATCCTGACCTCTCATTCAGCAATTATTTTGGATCATGCTGAGGACACTTTTCCTCACTCCCCTTGGATTTTCACTTGCTAATGCAAGTGCATCTCAAAATATCATCTTCCTACATTATTAGATCCAGGGCTTGATGATGCATACTGGGCTTAGTTGAAGTATCAAACCAGCAAAGAAAGACCAAGAAATGAAAGAGCCCCATGTAAATATTGACAGTTTGTTTTTGTGACTGAGCTATGATTATTCTTTGTTAATTTGTCTGTGCTTTCAGAAATGAAGGGAGGAAATTTGAAAAGCAGAGTAGTATTTTTTTACAACAGGCAATTGTGTACTGTGATTGTAGGATTTTCTATTCAAGAAATTCCTCAAAATGAAAAAATTCAGAAAAAAAAATCTTACAGTGAAGCAAGTCTGATATATTTAAAAGTAACATCAGTGTGTTCTATGTCTGCGTCTGTAATTTGAGATTAAATACACTGTGGATAAGGTTAAAAACCTAATCTTTTCTAACCACCTACCAGGCATTTATGCAGTATATTGTTTTCTTTTTGACAGTTAAATTGCTGGTAATAAAGCTCTGTATCTCTGCCATGACAGTGTTTGTCCTCTACACGGTTCTGTAACTGCATCATCTGCTATAAGCTGCACCAGCACAATGAGGGCAGAATCTGGGCCCATAGCATTTAGTTAATCATTTTGCATGCCATTAGCAGAGCTGATACCTGTCTGCCCCCTCCCCTACCTCAGTGCTAGAGAAATAAAGCAATGCAAACTAGTCAGTTGCTGCAATTCTGAAAACAGATTTTCTGTTCAAGTTGCCATCTGCACAATCATCCTTTTCCTCTTTGAGTAGCAAACAGCCAGAAGGTGCAGAGGGAAGAATCTCAGACATGGCTTTGGTAGCTGTGCCTTGCTGTTTTTTTAACCCATTGAGGTATTTTCTAAAGATGCTCTTATTTCCATGTGCTTGGCTGGTGTTATGGTGACCGTGAGTGCATAGATCAAGTTACTGGTATGGGAGTAGCCCTGCCAGGAAGCCAGAGGGCATGTTCAGTGCAACCTTTTTTTTTGAAGCCTAAATAGGCACAGCTCTAAGTTGGGTGCCTGCTATGTTAGTAAAAGGACTAAACAGTACTACTTCTACCTCCTGAACATGGACAGAACACAGCCTGTATCTCAGAAAAGCCTTACTCCTGGGTTGATGTCACACTTGGCTAATTGGCCCTTACAGCATTGTGTAAATAGCAACATTCTTAAACTGGGGTTAGACAGTTTGATTTTTGAGCTTGGGATCTGCTAGAATCTGGGGGGAGGACTTTTTAAAAACTGAAAGGGGAGAAATTAAGAAAAGAAGCAAACAAACAAATAACTGCCTCATCCCCCCTAGTATGGGAAGTTTTAATGAACAAAATGTGATCAACTCATTCTAGGGGTTAAAGTTAAGAGCAGAGGGAAATCTGCCCCTACTTCCTTTCTTCCTGATGTTGAAAGAGTTCTGTTCCTTGCTTTGTGAAGGAAAGAAAATGATCTTCCTCAGGAAAAACAAATTAGGAAGGTGACCTACTGATTTATTTAATTTATTCTTCTCATGGTGGTATAAAACATCCAGCTGCAAAATGCACTGGTTTGTAAACTGAGCTGTTCCTCTGGAGGTTATTCAGATTAAAACTGCTGAAAAGCTCTGAGCACCATCCCAAATACTAAAGTCCAGGATTTTATCAATTATATTACCCACGCTTTCTTCCTATGCCCAGATGATAGGAGTTATAAAATGGCAGCTTTTATCTAAATTCCATATTTTCACACAAAATATTTATTATAAAGCTATTTAAATACATCAATCATCTCTCAGGTTCACTTAAAAACAGCAGAGAACATGAAGTGCTCCCTCATACTGAAGTTTATACCTTAGTCTGTTTTTCTTTTGAATTGTTAGAGAAATATTAGAAGCTTGATCATATGGGAATGACTGTTTCTTGGCTGTATGTGGTATTATTTTTAATAGTGATATTGTAACTGTTCAACTAATTAAGACATTGATAAAGCGTCGTGACAAAGGATGCCATTCTTCTCCTATCCAAACTGATTTGCTATTGATTTTTTTTGCTAGGTTGACAATTCAACCCAAACACGTTGGCTAAGACCTCAAAGATCTCTGTGTGTACTGAGAAGACTAAAATGACCACTGCTGACTCATTCACTGCCACACTCATCTGACGTGGGAACCGCTACCCAGCCTTTCCCTCCTGCCTCTGTTCACATGTTCTTATCTGCCCATGGACCGGGTTCCCTCAACAGCTCTCTGGCTTCATCCCCGTCTCAGTGGTACCTTTCCTGGTAGCCTAATTTTGGCTCCAAGCTAGAGGCAGTGCTTAGATAGGATAAGTATAAGATTTCAGCCAGATGGATTATGAGCAACATTTTCTTTTCAATGTTCTTGGCTCCAACCACACAGAAGATTGCTTCAGCCCAACAGAATAAAATTCCATCCTTCAGGCAGCTAAGCCAGTTGCCTTACTTTAGACAACTGCAATGTGTCATGGTTCCATGTAACAGGTATTCTGCTCAGAACTCTGTTTTACACCTGAAATCTGGATGTGCTGCTGACTTCAATACCACACAGTGCAAACTCCCTTTTAAAGGCAGATGAAGGCATTGAGAACCTGGACCTATGTACAGTATCATAAAGAAACAGTCTTGCATTTCTTACATTTCACTCTGATAAGAAAAAATAATGTCCATGCTGCACAAACTCCCTGTGAAGCTTATAAACCTATTCATTGCAAATAGATAATATGATTTTTTCCCAACTTGGTTCAGATTATGCATGAATGAGGTTTAGTCCATCAGTCCTTACTGAGTAATTCTGCAATCACGTATTCATGCCGAGGAACACCTTTCAGTGGATTTATTTGCAGAGCCAGATTTTGGCAGCTACTGGAATTGGGATCATTGTAGAGATACTAACAGATTCCTGCTACTTAGCAAATGTAGCACAAATCTGCCTGGCATCTTTGTTAATTATTTAGAGCACAACAGACAAAAATAATATTCTTAGAATTTATGACCTATTATGAAGTTAAAAGGATTTTGATATATGAGCAGTACTGGGAGGAACGGCCAGTGTGAAAACTCAGACCAGACCCATGTGCATAATATTCTTGTCACAGAGTAAGTAGTGGGAGTAGTATGTGAAAAAGGGTTGCTCACAAACCAGTATCCTTGCTCTCTAGGTTATTTTTCCTGCACTTTATGATATTCTGAAAAAAGAAAGATACTTTTTTCCCTTCTTGAGCCTTTTTATATCACAAACTGCACACAAAGCCA
This sequence comes from Aegotheles bennettii, assembly GCA_013398125.1. Lineage (NCBI taxonomy): Eukaryota > Metazoa > Chordata > Aves > Caprimulgiformes > Aegothelidae > Aegotheles > Aegotheles bennettii. The sequence continues at coordinate 467,594 of VZRW01007119.1, read as the reverse complement.
TGTATGTAACAGCTCACACTAGTTCTTCAGCAAAGGATACAGAGTAGAATCAGGTACAAAATTAAGGCACCAGTCCACTATGGTGGTTACAACTACAAATCTCAGTGGAGAATGATGTTAATCATTAAAAGAAAGGTATTTTTAAAACTGTCTCCATTATTAAAGGCTGCTTTATCTTTCCACATTATAGTGGAATGAATACCAGAGAAGCCTTTGCGTTGCCTTCACTCACAGTTTAACTGGAATCATGAACAGTTTTCATAATGAAGTCCACAGCCTGCAAAAGATTTGTATTCCAAGTGTATGCATAGACCTTGTTGTTCCAGATTGTACTTCTTTCCCGAAGCATGCACTGACAAGCTCTTCAGTATGTGTATTACTCTACAACACTGTGAGCCAACTAATGTTTATTACTGGCTGCACATTAGGTCAACCCAGACTTTCACCACAACAAGGTATGTTTTAGATGGTTGTGCTTGAAGGGTACTATTGCTTATGGATCAACTCAGTGGAGAGAAGAACCTGCATCTTAATAAGGATGTGCTGAGCTTCCACCTCAGCCTCAGGGGAGAGCAGGTAGAGTGACAAGCCCTATCCTTGTATTCCCCAAGCACAATGACTCTTTATTTGTACCTGGCCTTTTCCCAAGGCTCTGGGATGAAGGAAATCCTCCTCATGTCCTGCCTCACTCCACATAGCTGCACCTAAGGCCAACCGCAATTACTGCTATGTTTATTACATTGAATAATTAAGTTTATGTAACATCATAAACATAAGTGTATTGTACCTAACTTATGTTCATGGAGCAAAGATGTGTCCATAAATACATGTACCAGACTGCTCCATACACAGAAGACAGATGGTATTTATTCTAGATTAATTATTATTGCATGCAAAACTTCCTTCCTTCTTAAGTATCTTGAACCTCCTTTTTTAGAATCTGAATGTACACATACAGATTCTTTTTCCTGTGACATCTGACTGTTGTATTTTATCTCCATTCAACACAGGTGGTCTTGGTTTGTTCTTGTAAGTACTATCTTGTGTATATTCAATTTAAATGCCATTATTGTAGTTCTACTTTCTACTTGAATCATGTTAATCCATTAATCTAATCACTTTAAAGATGGAAAGCAAACAATGGTGCTAACCCTCCTGAAATTTGGAGAGTTAATAGGTCAAATATGACAGGATTAGGGTCTGCAGGTGTGGGTTTCACTGGCCATCACTTTTTTATGGTTTGTTTTTTCTTAGTCACTTGTTTCAGAATAACATTACACAAAAGTATGAAATGTGGCCACTGGTGAGATTTACTGCTCAGTGTAACTTGTTCACAAATACTACTTGAGACTCTGGTCTTTGCCATTGTACTCATACGCTGGAACATTTTTGCCTTACAACTAGAGCCACACGTAGGTGTGACTACAAACAAAAAAGCAATGGCACTATCTTCAATATTCAAATCCCATTGCTTTAAGGGACACTCTAAAGGAAACTAGGCCAAAAACTTGACCTATTTTAAAAGACACGGCAATCTGTTCTTTTAAAAAATCATAGGCACTTCATTGAGTCTCTCTCTCTCCTATACCATGAAAAATTTCGTACAGTAGCAAGATTCAGAATTCTTCTATCTCTGTACAGTTTCTCAAACAAATATTACAAGTGGAAGTCTTCAGTTTGACAACTGATTTTTTCTCTATCACTGATCTTGAGAAAAGAAATCATGTTAAAAATTAGCAAATGTGTAAATTGAACTAATTAGGTGTAGCTAACTAAAATTGCTACATCACTGCACTTTCTCCCTAGCATTAGCTGCAATGGACCCATCTGGCAACCAAAAGGTCTTAGGATCCATAAAGGATTTTTGCTTCTAGGGACTTTCATGTTTTGAGTTTGAAAACCAGGAGCAGTGAGCCATGTTTCTCAGTTATTTTGTTGTTTGAAATCTGACTGTGAAATTCTATTTACTTTGTGTTGGACTCCTGCCAGAGAAGGCCTGGTTTTAGCAGATGGTCGCAGAGCAGAGGCCAGACATTTCCTGCTGTGTCCTGATGAGGCACCAATAGCACCGCTCCCAGGCACAGGCAGCGCTGCCTTCAGCAGCCACTGGCACTGGAGGTGCAGTGACTGCTGGCGGAAAGGTTGTGAAAAGTCCATGATGCAACCCTTGGGGCAAAAGTGTTTGTGGACAGGAGGATCCTGATGTGGTGCTCAGAGGTGGTGGAGCTGCCAGCCAGATGATGAGCAAGGAGGAGGGCTGGAATTTAGACCAAGAAGAACCAAAGTGTTAAAACCAGGTGGACATAAACAAGTAGTGATGCAACGCGATTGCTTTGATCTTTGATAGGATTCCCCACTGTTTTGTTGGGGATAGAGAGCTGAAAGAAGAAAGACAATATGGGAGGCTATAGCATCGTACTGCTGTGTGGCTTTACCTGTCTGCTCTACAGGCACAATGTGCAAGTAGCATTTCCCTTTCCCTCCATTTCTGAGGGGCAACTTCTCTGAGAACAAAAATCTTCAATGTATCCTCAGGCTGGTGTTTGATCTTTCAAGACACTGCTTGCTTGCAAGATGGGGAATCAAAGGGCAATGCCATAATTGCAAGCACGTGTGTATTGCTGGATCACCGCCTTGCCAATCTGCATACAGGAGAAAATGCAAACAAATTTCTCAGGAGGCCATAGGACCTGGAAATCCTCCAGGATTCCTCCAGGCAGCAGTAAGGTTAAGGACGCCCATAGTTGATCTGGGGATCCAGAGCTTGGACTAACATAGCTGAAATTCATTGTTCCTGTGCCACATGGCTCTGCATTTGGGGACTGAGTGTTCTCCCATCCTCTGCTATCAGATTCTGGGAGCCACTGCATGACTGTGTGAGTCTTACCTGGGTCATGATTTTGTGCAGGTGGCAAGGGCCCTGTGAACTGCAGCTGGCCCCCTCCTTGCACTCAATCCATTCTGCAGATAGACCATATTCAGTTTTGAACGCTTGTGCCTTTCCAGTTTACTACCGGATCTCAGAAAGAGAAAAATCAAGGAAAGACTGAAGTGTTGATTGCTTTGTTTCATGAAAATTGCATATATTTCTCTCTCCTTGGCCTTGATTCTATCAGAATTTCCCTAAACCTGAGCCTCTGGGTTGGCACAAGATACAACTGACAAGATCATCATCTGACTGAAAATATTTTCCCCCTAACTTCTACCTGCAGAAGCATCAAATATTCAACAACTAAAAATGGAAGGATGTCTCTGTTTAAAATCTCATTCAGTCAACTATCAGACTTGGATATTTCTTTCAGTTACAGCCCTTCCTTCCTACTCATCAGCCTTGTAGAGGACAGTCTGAATTACCACTTCCATGACCCACTGTCCCCTTTTAAGTAATTGTCTTGGGCTGTGGTTGTTGGCACCTTTTTCATTCTTATTGGCTTCTTCCAGCTCGAAGACAAGCATGCAGCATACAGAAACACCATACTCATAACTTTTTCAAGCTCAGCAGCTAAGCCCATTTGACATTACATTGAGACAAAGATTTATTGTACTGTACAGAGGAGGCTGTCTACAGTAATGAAAAGTTTCAAACTATCTGTATCATCAGAGAACTTGGATGGACTGTGGGAATTTAGTATGGTTACCATGATTTACAGAATGCCAGTGGTCTGTGTATTACCCCAGCAAAACACCACACTCCTTGTCTGACGGACCATGGCAAGCTACAGCCAGGCTTATGTGGGCCGAGGCCATCACTGTCTTCCACCTGATGATCATCCACATCTGCAGAGTAAGGACTGCATACCCATTTCATTAGTGCCTTAAAACTACCTTACAGAGATACAGATGACTAGATGCATGGCAAAGCAGAGAACTGGAGCTGTGGTTGCTGAGAAAACTGCTTCCAGTTTTCCTTTGCTGGAGAAGGACTTGTGATCACAGGGCCTATCTCAGATTTTCCTACCATTTTTTAAAATGTTTTCCATTATTTGCCAGGTTGCGATACTGCCCACCACACAACACTTGCACCCACTTCAAACAATGAAGATAAGATAGTCCCCTTTTCACTGCTAGGTTTGAACACAGCCTGGTTTCTCCTGTCAGTTGGTATGATAGGAGTTTGAAGGTTTCCTAGATAAACTGGCTCATTTTTTTTTAAATAATTGAAACCATAAAAGCTGAAGTATCCATTAAAATTGGTTAGATGAATCACTAGTTATTGCACTTCCATTTTACAGGTGCTACACATGAACAGAGGTAACAAAACAAAGAGAACTAGAGGGAGATGTCTTGGGCACAGCTCAGTATACATGGAAACAGACATCCCTAGGGAAAGAGAGTTGCAAAAAGGCTTCAAAATGGAGTTCACTGAACCAGCATTTAAAGCTTTTGGAAAGTATCTTTTTTTAGCAAGCCTTTAAAGTCAATTAGCCTCACAGAATATGTTTTATGTTTGTCTTGAGGATAAAGATAGTGAGATTTCATTATTTATCTGCCTCATACCTCAGGTGACTCTCTGAGCGTGCAGGTCTCTGGCCCTGTGCTAGACAAGAGGTGGCAGATCCCTCGCTGCTGACAGGAGAGCAGGAAAAGTGCCCTCCCCTCAGAACTGGCTGCTAGCTGGAGAGCGGGCAGTGAGGCATCCTTCCTTGAAAGCATGAGACGCTGTATTCCCCGACTGTCACAGACAATTCATAACAGGGGAGAAAAAACAAAACAAAGCCACCCTGAAGTACAGCAGAGAAAATCCTGGAAAATAGGCTAGACAGTATTTAAGCACAACTCTTCCCCACAGAGACGGCTTGAGTTAGATCCTAAGCTCCAGAAGTGGAGGAAAAATAAACACAGCTTTTGGAATTACCTGGCAAAATGAAGCTAGCTCCTGCCTGTCACGGGACCACATGGTGGAGATTGTCTTCATGCAGACAGCCAGCTCTTTCTTTCCCCAAAACGGCTCTTTTGTTCTCTTTTGAAGATCATCCTCCAATGAATATATCTGTCCAGCGCAGCAGGCTTCCAATGCTTTTGAGTTAGAAAAGACAGGAATTTTAGAACTAATACAGAAACATTCGTTTCTAGACAAGCAAAATCTGTCTGCAGAAAGGGAAAGGAGGAGAGGAAGCCCCCAGCCTACCTGCTCTGAGTTCAGCCGCTGTCCTCTTCAGTAAAAACAGACATTTGGAAAACGGGAAAGGACAAGATAGATCCTGGTCCTGCCAATACTGCTTAGGTTCCTGACATCCTTAAACTGTCACACATGCCTTTGTTTACAGTAATGAGACTGAAAATTAACTCCTTTGTATTACTTTTTGTGTGTTTTTTTATACAGTGCTGACCAGGAGCTCAATATCTGCATCAAACAAAGGTATTCAGAGCTATCAGGTACAAGAGTTTGAGCAGACGGTTGCAGTGGCCCTCCGTGGATATTCCCTGGAGGTCTGCAGTCAGTCTGTCTGAGTTCAGGTTCACCTCTTCGCTGTTAAATTATTCCCCTCGGTGTCTTCAAGTTAATTCTGTCAGCACAAGCTCTTTGTTTAGACCATTATTCTGGATCTGTCTGTTCCTTTCTTTAGTTACATATAATCACGTAAACTGCGCATAAGACGCCACCATTTTTCTGTCAGCCATCTTGCACAGGTGCACAGACTGTATGAAACACAAGGCAAGTTCAGCTAAAATGGCCTCCATTCATGGGCCTACCTACTGCATGAAGGGAAAAATTCCTCACTCCGTGTTAAAACAGGCGTGTAACAAACCTGTGCCAAACCCTGTGCTCATTCACTCCGAGGGAACGCGAGGAAAGCACTGAGGGAGAATTACTCCTAATAGGAAGAAGGCTCTCGGAGAGCAGAGGGTGGGCCTCTATGCTCTAGATAAACACAACACAGCCCCATTTCTTTCAGGTATCATGGTGGGGAAAAAAATGTAAAATACTTTTTTACAGCTAGGCCTGAGGAGGAAATCTCTTCTTCACACAAAATGGCACCCCAATCCTCTTCTGGGCCTCTGCGCCACCTTATTTTGGGCCTACTACTCAAACCCAGCAACAGAACCTGGCCAGCAGCTCAGAGGCTTCACACCGAAAAAGCACTGGAAAAAAAAGATATTTTTTTTAAGAAAAGGTGAATTGGTAGTGAGATATGGGAATACAGACATAGCTTTTGAGGCCCACTCTCCACTTCCACCACAAAAACACTACCTGGGAGTCTAGCCCACTTATTTAATCTCTGTGCCAATTTAACCACATTCTGCCCTAAAACACCCAGTGTGATTACGGAGAGCTGATGGCAGCCCCGGGGTGCCAGCCTGTGCCTGGCACGGCAGATTTTGCAGAAGAGATGTGAGTAATTTATTTTGTTGGTCATGTGATGCCCATACAGCTGTAAATAAGTGTGATTACAATTTGACATGGTTGGGAACTAAATTCACGAGGAACTAAATAATAAATTTGCCTTCCAGCTGCTGGTTTGGACTGAAAGCAACACAGAAATGATGTACATTTTTCCGATTTATTGTAATAGTCTACAATCCTGCAAACATGATGCACATCTGTGGAACTTCATTCTGATACGTCAGCCCATCGATTCCCATCTGGGACTGATAGAGACCCATCGGCCAGAACATTTTCAGGGCTGGCATCCTCGTGGGTTAAGCTCTGGCCAGTCCAATTTCACAGGATCCAACAAAAGATCTCAAAAAAGGCAACCCTGGCTGTGTTAATACAATTGGTATTAAGTGGAAATTGCCACAAAATTGAAAATATCACCAAGGACATTCACTTTTGTCTTCCTGTGCCAGTTTATGTGCATATTGATAGAGTTTTCCTGCAAATAGTGTAGTGGTTAGGGATTTCAAATTGACTACTCTTGTGTTTACTTCCAATTACAATTTTTACTTCTATATTTCTCTTCTTTTTTTGGACATCCTTCAGAAATTACCAATTAAAGTTTAAAAAAATGCTTTTAATAAGAGAATAACAAGAAGGCTTAGTTTTTGTGGTTCTGATGAGAGGTTTTATAAGGAGAAGAAAGTCATTGTCATAGCCATAAATGTTCCGATTTGGGAGCAGTAGAAATGTAAGTGAAAATTTATTTTTGGAAAAGTCTCACTTTGGTTGGTGACATAGTAATTTACAAATACTCATAGGCTAAACTTAGCAATGCTATGTCTCCATGTGTGTGTTTACATTATTAGCCGTCTTTAGGCCCACACTTTCTGTGATCAGTGTGGGCCGGGAAGTCACCCCTTCGCCCCGAGTACCACCCTCAGAAAGGGCACCTGCACATCCGCCCGTGTGCCGCCCCGGCGGGCTGAGCACGAAAATTGTCAGAGCAGTACCAGAACTGGAGTGACTGGGAAGACAGGCAACACAGGGGCAGCATGAGCAGTCTGTGCTGTTCACAGAAAGCAGGGGGTGGAGGCCTGTGGTACTAATGGCACCAGGGCCGCGTTTATGCCCAGGGGACACGCGTGAGGGCGAGGGACGGCTGGGCCTGCCCCCCCGTGCCGATGGCTGCCTTCCCCAGGGACGTGTGAGCGGGGAGGGATTCGAGTATTTCTGTTAGCAGAGAAGCGTTGCAGGAGCGCTGCCCGAGCCGGGAGCAGGGGAAGATGCCGGGAGCAGCCAGCGCGGAGCAGGGTGGCGGTGGCGCAGCCCGCTGATGTAATGGTGCCGCAGGAGCGGGGTTCACGTGTCTCCAGTGCGCAGCGATGCGCTCCGAGCACCCTACACATGCACAGGGCGTGTTATGTGCATGCACAGAGATATAAACCTACACACACACAGATGTGTTATTTTCGCCGCCGGCGCGCAGGGGGGGGCCGTTCCCGCACAGCCGGGCCGCTGCGGGAGGAGCCCACCACCACCACCCCGCGGCGG
>VZRW01007119.1:414494-459001 GCA_013398125.1 Aegotheles bennettii | reverse complement strand
GGCCGTGCCCGGTGCTCGTTGTTTTCCGGGAACGGGGCAGCCTCCCGTGTGCCAGCGGGCGGGGGGTGCCTGCCCGTGCTCGGGGCACTGCGGGGCGGCCCCGCTCGGCGGGCGGTGCGGCCTCACCTGCTGGGGGCAGGCGTTTGAGCCAGCCCGCATCTCACCCGGTCCTCGGGCGTTGCGGCTGTTCGCCTCACACGAGCCCCCAGCACCGCGCGTTGGTGCAGCAGGGAATGCAGGGGCTGTAGGGGCGCATTTTTCCAGCCTCCCTGGAAACCTCTGTTCCGAATTCCCAGCCTGGGAATTGCAGTGCAGTTGTGGCCATGGTGTGCAAGTTACTGCACAGCAATCCATTGCTATTTTGTTCTCTACAAGTGAAAACAAAATCCACAGTAAACGAACATTTTACTAAAGAATATTTATGTTGTGTGTGTTTTGGGAAAAGAGAGAAATTGAGTTTAGTTTGTCCTGCAAATAAAATATTCTGTTTAAAAAACAGTAATACCTGTGGAGGCTGTCACCTGCAGCGTTTATATTGTGTGTGTGCTTTTAAAAGCTGCTTTTGGCTGAGGGGGGTGATAAAGTATTGGGAAAGTTGGTAGTTGTGAATATAGGTTACTCATATGTAATGTTTTCTTTTATATATACACACTATATATAAATTTATATGCATCTACTCTTCCTAAGAAAAATGCACTGAACTAGCTTGCATATTACTTCATACTGGAGTTAGATTTCATGGTTTGAATTGATGTAGCTGGAAAAGGAAGATAATCTAAATATAATTTTACCTTCAGATTCTTCTATTGTGTGGCATATTGAAACTGCATTTGGTGTTTGATTGTTGGTTGGGGTTTCTTATTTAACCAGTAAATAATAATTCTTTGTCCTTAATCCACACTTGCTACCTTTTGTTTTGGTTTTCCCTGCAATGTGACCTAGAGAATACAAACTGTAGAATTCCCTGTCTGTTCAGATCATAAAATCTTCATACCCTCCTAATTTATTGTGGTATTTAGTGATGGCATTTCTATGTTTTCTTCCGTTTCCATGAACGTGCTGTTTGGAAATGAGCTTCGGAGAGTATGTTTACATTGTGTTCAGATTAGGTATCATGTCCAAGTTGAAGACAAAATGGCTACTAAGTAAAACCTCTGCTTTTATTTATGGGTCTTCTTTTAAAGGAAAAAGAGTGTGTGTGTTTGCTTTTTAAAGGAAAGCTGCTTATTTGGTTCAGGTAAACTTGGTGAATAGCCCAAGCCCACGTTTGGTACAAAGGAATGCAGCCTTGTGCCTGTTGCCAAGTGCCTGTGCCCAGCAGAGGTTTGGCTGGCACTTTGCAGCCCTGTCTCCTGGTACTTTCACAGGCGTTCCCCCTGGCTGCCTGCTTCCTGCACCAGGCTGGGGCTTCCCTGCTGCTTTCAGGCAGTGCCCATTCCCCGTGGGTTATACTGCTGAAATGCAGTATTTGAAGAGGAGGTTGTTTTTTTATAAGAAAACCTTCTCTTTGATACGCTAAAATCTTTTGTCTGGGACTGCCAGAAATTCCCTCTTTCTGTATTGCGATCAAGCAGTCTTCATTTGAGGCTGGAGTTACTGTTAATTTGCATCTTGGTGTAGATGCAGAGGTTGTTTATGAGAAGCAGGGATGAGGAGCATTGCCAGGGAAGCCATGCACGCTGCACTTGGAGTAAACAGTGGAAAGTCTCCTTCTGTAGTTGTAGTCTTGGATCCGCTGTTTTGTTCCGCGGGTGCTGTGTGCTGGTGATGGACAAACAGTGGGAGAGGTTGTGGAAGGCTGCTTGTGAAAATGGCAGTGCTCTGGTGGTAACAGAACTAGGTGTAACGTGCAGAAGACAGCTTCCTCTTTTCTGCCTTCCTCCCTCTCCCTCCCGTCTTCCCCTGCCATGCCAGTCGTGTGTGCTGGCCAGTTGGCGGAGTTCAATTCCTCCTTCGCTTCTCAAAGGGTTTAGCACATCTACATTAGTGCTCCTCTGTATCATTTCCCCCTGCCTCCTTTCTCCTCCACGTTTGTGCATAGTGGATGGATGTTTTTTTAGTTCAATGAGCTTGGTTGGGTTTGTTTTTTTTTTTTAAAAAGGGTTTCAGTCTTCAAATTGTATTGTCAATTAAAATAGTACAGCAGCAGCTACTGAAATACTGGACTTGAGGATCACAAACAAGTCTGTGCTTGTCTTTCCACTGTACAGGCAAATATAAATATAGTGTGTGATGTGGGCCTCGAGTGGGACAATGAGTTATTCATTATCTCAACTCATACTTAATTTATTCTGTTTGTTAAATTAAAGTGTAGTTTGACAAAAGTAGCTCAAGTAATTGTGAACATGTGGAGTCCCTTAAAATGAAATAATAGGTTAAGTCCTGCTGGTTAAAATTGCAGGCATGGTCAATGTATGTAGTGAAGACTTAAAAATGTGCTTACTGGGAGTCCACTCAGATTTTGGTTTTTTTTTGTTGTTTGCATTTTTTTTTGCATTTAAAGTGGCAGTTTGGACTGAGGAGAGGAAGATAAGAGTTACTTAGCTGTGTTTAAAAACAAAAGGAATTATTTATTTGCATTACAACATCACTTACAGGTATTTAACTGCTCTTTGGTTACAATAATTAAAGTTCATCACGGTCAAACTTTATTTTTTTCCTAACTGTCCCACTTGAACACGTCCAGCAAAGTGGTGTCCAGTTTTGTTTTGCCTTGTGTATGTGAGTTCCTGAGGTAGTTGGATGTGTTCTTACAGTGTTGATGAAACAGGCAGAAATAATATTGGATGTCTTTTTCCACTGATGGATTAGAAGTCTAGACGGGGAGAACACGTCTTTCGGAGCTCAGCCTGGCTGATTAGTGTCAGGTTGGGCGGGTTTGTAAATTGCCCTGATCTTTGCTGGACACTGGGCCTTAATCTGCCTGTTTTTATTTCCCTTTAGATTCATTAAAGCTTTCATATTTATTAATAGTTTTTGGTCCAGACGCTGGAGCCCGAGGCAGGAAAACCTCCCTAGTCAGCTGTCTGAGCGTATAGACTAAGGGGGTTTCAATTATTTTCTTCGGGTCATGGTGCTGTATTACTAAATGTGTGTTATTTGTGTATGATATTTCTGTACCCAAACATATGTTGGTTAAGACAGAGTCTGCTCAATATTCCATTAAGCTGCCAAAGAATATCCTATAGCTGAAGACAGCCAGCACTGTACATATGTTAAAGGAGTGTGGGACAAGAATTGAGATGCGGAGGTGACCAAGGGAGGAAGGTGTCAGCTGAGGGTCTGCTCTTGCTGGTGTGAAAGAAAGAGACCAACAGTTTTAGGCAATTTAATCTCTCTGCCCACTCTATTAATCTCTAACCCAGTTCATAGCTGCAAACATTGAAGGAACGGACGGGTTTGTTTTCTTGTTCACTGTTGCGAGTAACTGGTGATGATTCTTCAATGAGCGCTTGTTTACTGTTGTAATAGTAATCTGGTGCTTGCATCTGTGCACAAGTTGGCTCCAGCTTCTTTCACCTTGCCTGTATCTCAGCTCTTTTTGTCCTAAAGGCATGTTAGGATTTGAATATAATAATTCAGTTTGAGAGATTAATTTCTCTCCTCCCCAGTATCTCGTGTGTGTTCTCTGGTTCTCTGAGCAGACAACCAGGCAGTGTGGAGTGGCAAACACGAAGCATTGCTTGTGCAGCCATTTCAGTTGGATGTGGGTGTGGGTTTCAGATCCATAATTTTTTGTCCTCAAATCGCTCTTCTAGCTAGAAGTTGTATTGGAAAACCACATAAGCTAGGCTGGGCAGTGCCAAAATTATATGTCCTAAGGCCCAGTTTGACTTGTGTTGAAGGGGGAGCAGGAGGTGAATTGTGCCCTTGTTAGTTTTGGGCTTTTGGTATTGTGCTAGAAAACCAGATTAGCTGATAGTAACACCAATATTTTCTAATCTTTGGAAGGCTCTGTTCTTTCTTATAACTTGCATTGTCCCTGTTTTCTCCTGCAGTTGCATCCATCACTCCTCATTAGGCATTGTCAGCAAGTATGGATTGTCACTTAGCTGTTGGCAGAGCCAGTGTTCTGCAATTTGGGTAATGCCATTGAAATTTTTCATGATAGGAATTGCTACTTATTTGTCTGGTTAGGTCAGCAGAAAAAATGATTGACAGTCTTGATTTTTTAAATAAAATATCTGGCAATGAAGAGGGAAGCTCAAGGGATGTGTGTTTCAGGCTCTTTGCAAATGCAGGTACATATGCCTTTTTGGTAGTTTTCCTCTGCAGTTGAAATTCCTGTAACACCCTTTATGTATTTTCTTTTTAAATATGGATTTCTAGAGTCAGGTTGGATTAATCCATCTGCATTTACTCTTTCAATTTTCTGTAGGTTGGGAAAGGGGAGTGGGGAATTGGAGAAAAAAAAAAAACAAACAAAAACAAACCCCCGAAAACCCCCCCAAACATCTATATTTTATTAATGGTCTGTCAAAATTGAGTGGAGAACTTAAGATTTCCTGTAACTGATTACAGACTATGGTTATTCTGTGCCCCCAGCCCAGAATGCACCAACCACCATTACCTCCTTTGTCCTGGTTAATTGTTGGTGGAGGTGGGAAACAAAACTTAGAATTCTTCAATAGAAGATAGCTAACTGTTGTGAGGAAGAACTAATAATTATCATTGACAGGCATACAGGCTGCACTTATTTCTCTGAATTTATGTAACGCTACAAGTGTGTTTACCTCCTTTGAAAAAGTACTTTGAGCTCCTCAGCTGAGCGATGCTGTGTGAAACTGCCAAAGTTTCTTGTCACTAACCCAGTTTTCCCTGGCTTTATGGTTCCATTGTTTGCAGGTGATGGTGACACTTGCCTGTCCTGAATGTGTTTCCCGATATGGTGTATAAGCAGTCAAATACACATGGAAAAAAATGAGCTGTGTATGATATTTTGGAGTAGTTCTGGATGATTTCAGGGAAGGTCAGCCTTTCTTGGGCAAAGCATTTAGCAGCATGTCATTCTCCTTCACACTCTGCTTCCGCAAATGGATAGGAACAGAAAGTGGAATTTGTTTCATTTGACTCCATCTGTTTCTGTACGAGTTGGACAAGGTAGCTTCCTTTTAGCCATTGTGGAGAAAAATGCACTTCTGAGGTGAGGACCATCTCCTAGGGAAGACATTTCCATAAAACAATCCAGCTGATCATTTTATGTGCCTATTTCTCTTTTTCTGTAAACAAATTTTAAACTGTGTGCCAGGGTGTAACCATCTGTGGTGCAGATCTCTTGAATTGGGCAAAATAAATCCTACATAATCTGTCACTTTTTCAACTCGACTTCTTTTCCTGGAGGATGGCTGTTCCATCCCCTCTGTGGGTTGTTTTGGAGATCTTCCATTCCACTGAACAAGGTCCAGATACACTCTTTATGTATTACTACACATTCCTGTACAGAGGAAACCCTTCTTTTGAGGGGAAGCCGCCCTGGAAGAATTCCTTCTCACCAAAGTGGCTTAAAAAAGCATTTACTGTTCTCTGCTGAAATGCACCCCTTGCTATTGGGAAAGCCTTCCTCCATGCCGCCGGGAGCGGGCAGGTCAGTGGCACGCAGCACTCGGTGCCAGATCGGCGTGGGAGGAGAAGCAACTTTCCAAAATGGGGCATGGCCACCACTGTGGTGGAGTTTCTAGGTCAGCAGGTGTAGAAGCCAATTTGGTCTGCAGGCATTTTTACAAGGTTAGAAAATAAACCTGAATAAAATGAATGCTGACCTTTATGTAACCTTTTGAGAATGGAGTTGGCGTTTTATTGAATATCCTGGCTCCAAGTTGGACGAAATAGCTTTGCAGAAAAAACATCTTTGTAAATCTGCTTTTAGGAAGACTGGATTTTTCACTCTTGCTCATGGGGTTTTTTTTGGTCTTTGTTTCTTGAAACAATAGGATCTAATAAAGTGTATGAGGGAAGAACAATATTCAAGTAATAAAAGATGTGGCTAAGTTTTACTGCTGTTCATTTAAACACATAGGAGTGCATGAAATTGTTGACTTCACAGCATCAAACGTATACAATTCCTTGTTTCATAAACATTTTACTGTCCACTGCAGGAGTTCCCTTCGTTGAAGCAAGTCAGATCTTTTGACATTGTGATTCAGAGCAGCATTTCTAATGAGTTCTTAATAAGCACAGAATTGCAGGATTGTTGTCCCAGGCCTCAGTAGCTGAGTTGCTTGCCATTTTGGGCAGTGCTGTGTGATTTGCATGAGTCTGTATGCCATTGGTGAGTAGGAATCCAAATCTCTATCTGAAAAGGACAATTAGAATCCCCCCATAAAATCTTCTGGATGCCTTATAAATTAATCAGAAAAATACTGTAACTGGGTGAGATGACAGTACTGCTCAGGTTTGGGTAATCAGATTTACACTGTAGCACTGATTAATCTTTCAATTAATTGGTGCTTGGGGTAGTTTTGTTAGTCTTTTTGTGTGTGTGTGTAGTTTTGAGAGCAGGGGTTGAGCTTAATGTTTTTACACAGATCCCATAACTTATGTATGTTGCCTTCTCTTGTTACTCCACTCTGCTGCTTGCCAAACAGAAGTATTTGGAGAAGGGCCAGAGCTGCAAAATTCAGATCAGGATCCAAATTTGGATTTTTGGTTCAAGCCTTTCTAATATCTAATATTACAAAGCCTTATGTATAAATAAGGAGCTCCTTTTTTTTTAACTACTAAGATGAGGAGATGGAGGCAGCTTTCTAGGTTGGCTCTGGAGCAGTCCAGTCAGAATGCTGGACTGTATGTTTGAAAAGTGATTCAAAAGGTAAATTGAATAGATGAAAATGCAATGCCCTGTCACCCAGCTAGAAGGCCAGCACAAATTAGTACTTTCAAGCCAGTGAGAAGAATCCCCTAAATATATTTTAAAATTCTGGAAGCACTGGGGTGTTTTGTTCCCTCAGATCTTTGGGGATGTTAAGGTTTTGGGTTGTTTTGTTCTAAATGGAGTTAGCTAGTATCTCAATTTTAATGCCTTCTTGATTTAATGGAAAAAGGATTATCTGTCATCAAGTAGGATGCTCGTTATCGGCTGCTGTGCCATCAGCAGGCTTTCAGTAAGCTGCCAAGTGTTTTCTGTTGTTGAATGTTTAATCATTAAGACAGTGGAAAAAGCATTCAAAACTTCCCGAATATTTTCCCTGTTGCTTGTTTTTAATTGCTTGTGGTTGCTGTGGTGACATTGTACCAGTCAAAGGGTTTAGGGGCCGGGTGTTGCTGCAGGTGGGACTGGGGATGGGATGGTCTCTGTGGGTGGGACCTGCACCCTGGGAGTCCTGGTGGGACTCCCGTGGGTGGCAGACCTGTCCAAAAGCAAAGCCTGGCCTGCTTGGTGCTGCACCCAGTGAGAGGTCTAGTCTTTATCTATTGCTCAGGCTACCTGAGCTGTTACCTTGTTACAACTGTAACCTACAGACGCTGCAGTGTGTGGGGATTGCAGAGGTGCAGGATGTGTCTATGGATGTGGGTTTCTTGGGGAGTACTGTGCTCCTCCAGAGCGATGGGTCCTGATTAGCTTTTTCCTGGAGCTGGCTGGGTATAGTATCACTTGCCGATTGTCAGGTCCTTCAAGTTTGGGAAGAAAATCTTGTTCCTGGAAAGAACTCGTTTCTTAAATGAGGCCTATTTGTGTCTCCCCCTGAGAGGAAGTTTGTGGTTAAATGTCAAGGTCAGTGATTTATGGCTGTCTTTTTTGATGAATGGTCTCACGGGCATGGAGGCAATCCATATTTCTTAGTCCAAGAATCCTACGTGCCATTATAAGGTTGTTGGGACTCCTGCCAGCGAAAAAGTTGGGTTGCACTGGACAGCAGAAATTGCAGTTTGTTACTGTGGTTGCCCATAAAGCAGAGAATTAAATGATTTTATAAACTGTCAGCTATACAAACAAACAGTCGAAACTTCTTAGTGCTAGGTTGCCTGGAAGTGTCTGCCTCAAGTGTCCCTTGGACAAATAAGGGTGAGCAAGGTGTGTTGGATAGTTGGATGGGCAATTTGTTCTACTGCATTTTCCTCACCTTCTTGCCTTTGTTTAGAAATCACCTGAAAATACTTGGAGTAATCCTTGTGACTTCAGTAAAAATACTCCTGTGTTCTTTCTCCCTTCCTCTTTAGACCGTTGCCATATTAAAATACAGATTTAAGACAGTTACTCAGTGCTGCTGGTAGCCAAAGGCCTGTCAACTGAAAAGTTGTAGTGTTTATTTAGTATATTTTGTGGATGGAATTTTAAGTCCACACTGTGTTCAGATTCAGATGCTTTGTGCTTCTCGCAGTGTTTCTCAATGAAAGGTAAATGATCGCTCCTTGACCCTTGTGCTGATTGTATGGAAGTTGGTAGCTGCAATTGGGGGGTCTGTGAGGCTGATGGGCTGGCACTCAGCCCTTGCATGAAAGCTTCAGCTCTTTCTGCTGTGATGGGACTGTCTGAAGTAAAGCCCAAAAGTTGTTTTGACATAATCTTGTGAGAGTCAGAGACATGCCATAGGAACCTTTTATCCAAGCTCTGATAAAGTATGGGGTTTATTTCATTAATGATACATAAAAATTTTGCCAATTTTCTTTATGGCTTTATTATTTTTTTTTTATTAAGCCTGCTAGCATTATAAACGATGAACTGTGGTAGGGCCTACAGTTGCTATTAGTGGTCATGTAAATTAAATTAGTTGATATTTAAAAGACAGTCAAATTACTCTCCAGCAGTGATCGCAAGCTGCACACCTGGGACCATAATGTGCTGAAGAGCTAAGCCAGGTTTTGCCTCCAGGAGCCTGCTCTGCAGAATTACCTTCATTGTGCCTTATTCCAGTGGTATAGTTGAATGATTAACTCGTAAAAAGTCAAGAAATTAATTGGCAGCCGAGAGGTATTTGCCTCTTCCATTCAACAAGTGAATGAATTGGGATTGTCAGATCTAGTTTTAAAAGTATGGAAAAGGATATATTGAACAGAAACCATCAGTTGTATTTAACAACTAGAGATATCTTGCTGAGTTAAATAAAAACTCAGGTAATCAACAAATGCGCTGAAGACATAAGAAAAATAACTTTTTGTTTCTTTTTACAGCAGTTTGGAAATGGTGCTTTGTATGTGTTTAATTGCATTGGACACAAGTTTGTCTAAACATGGTTTATAGTGGAATTTCAGTTGAGTTAATCTTGTAATTTATTGTGCAAAAAATGCTAAAATGCATTTGAAGACACATTCACATCTGAAAATTTGGTAGCCTACATAATTGAGTCCCTGATCCATGAAGATAATCAGACAACTATCTCTTATTGATTACTTCCAAGTAGAAGCTAAGTGTCTGATTACCCTGTAGATACATGCCTGAATGTACACTATGATTAGTCATATTTCCTGGTTAATAATGGCTAAAAAAATGGTGATACTCTCTACCTTTCAGGCTGAGAATAAAAATTAAAAACAAGGTAACTTTTTTGTTCTTGTTTGAGCAGTCCCCATTTTGCTTTCAGTGCATGTATTCCCATGGACTGTGTGCTTTTCTTGCTAGAAGCTTTCTTCTCTTGGGTGGATTAAGAATGTGAGGTTTGTGTACGTTCATGGTTTGTATGTTCAAGTCGGTGAGACTTGCAGCTTAATTGAAAAACAAAATTTGGATGGTGTGTGCAGTGGTTCAGTGTATGAAAGCCCTCTCTCTGTGAATGCTTAAACACATGTATATACAGGGATGTGTCAATCAATAGCTCCAGATGTTCAGGATGAAAATATTTATAATTGGTGTTCCTAATGCAGAACCTAATAACTGTTATTTGTCACTTCACAGAGATTCTTGTCACTTCAGTGGTAAATAAGAACTTTCCTGAATACTTTAAATAACAGTACCTTTGTGACAAATCAGGCCCAACTTAGGATCAAGAGATAGCTCAAATACATTGTACTCTTCTGGAAGAGATGGTCCTTCCTAAGTTTGTCAGGCTCAGAAAGGTGAGCTGCAGTTCTGGCTTGGTGAGTTCAGCTGCTCAGTAAAGGAGTAGCAAAGCAGCATCTAATTCACCTTGAAAATTGAAATAAAACTGCGTTAATAATCCGGAAAAGACATCTTCCTTCCCTTAATGCAGACATCTGCTCTCCCACTGTCATGTTTATGCATGATGTGGTTCACAGGAATGAAAATCCAGACAGATCAATTCTGTAGTGCTCTTAGACAATGCCTCGTCCTGGAAGGACCCATCAGACAAGTCATTGTGGGTAGCATTTTATACAAGCATAGTTCAGTAAATTGTTAGATGCTGAAAGATGTTATCCAGTTATGTGCTGCAGCCTACAGGTGAATTTCAACAGTGCAGTTATCTCAGAATATTGCTTTAGTAGCTTTGTGTCTACATCCATCTTAAATTTAATTCTCTGATGCTGTGATTTCTGGAAAGTCAGAAGTATAATGCAGCTTTTCTGAAATCTTCTATATCTAACCAAGGACAGCCTTTTCTGTTCTGACTGTTTTACTAAGTAAGTTGTGGTTTAACTTTGCAGTTCCCTAGGATGTTTGAAATGAACATAGGAGTAATGAACCCATGCAGGTGTTCTGCACATCATCTTAATAGGGTGCTACACTCGGTGACCTGCCTGGCCATGGCTTCAGTATGTTGTACCAGGACAGGTCACGTGCCTTCCGCTGTGTTTGTAAAAGAAAACGACTATATGAAAACTTGTAAAATAGGTATCAAAATGCTTATGGACAATGCTGTCCCTGCAAAGCAGGTATGTTACTTGAGGAGAAGATGGCCAAGTTCTCAGTTTTCTGGGTCCCATCCTCCCCTAGCTGCCCACAGAAGTAGGATGAGGTGGCAGAGCCAGGTGTAGCACAGTGTGCCTGCAGCGAACTGGCTGCATACATCATCCTCTGCTCCGAGGAGCACTGAACTCTAAAGTTGTGAGGTATGAAGTACTGGTTAGATGCCTGCTGCCAGTAGCTTCCATCTGTAAGTTAGATTTTAGAGGAAAGAAATAATCTGATAGACTTGTTTGTTATTTCATCACGGCCGCAGAAGCAGCCTGGCAGTGAGGGAAGCAGGGGGTGGAGTGAAGGTGCCTGACTGCATGATCCTCGCTGGCCCTGTGCTTCCAGTTCGTGTGGGGCTGGCTGTGGAGCTCTGTTCTGGCTGCGGAGGAGCTCTGTGGGCCTGATGGATGCCTCAGCCCAAGAGCTGCTAAACGTCATCTTGGGTTGGAGCAACTGGTCCTGCGGTGCAGGCTCGAGCAAGATGCTTGTTTGAGACAGTGAAGCTACCACCTAGGAGTGAGTGTAGTTGTGTTCAGACTGAGCTTTGTAGGTGCAAACTGAAATAGATGCATGCAGGTGCGAACTTACATGGCTTTAACTTAATTAAATTTTGTGCAGCTTTAATTTTAAGCAAGTGCAGCTTACAGGTTTAGACAAGCTCTTCAGTCTGCAAGTAAACTGAAGTTCACCTGGTTTGCAGGTTAGGGGAACTCAAACTTTTCAAACTAAGTCCTTGAGAATTGGAGTAGCATGTGTTTGTAAGTTTTCTGAAGATCCTAGCTTAAGGACTAAAACCATTTTAAAAGATGCTATTATTTTTTTTTTACCCCCAGAAACGGAAGGTGGAAAACTGATGGCTTATACTGCTGTAGTATTCAGCGAACTGACCTTTGAGATAGGCGAGAGACTTCTGGTTACTTGCAAATGTTTCTTTGCAGAGACTGGACAGCTTCTGTGCCTGGAGTGGGTTGAAGCCAGTGAGAAATGCCCCAAGGTGCAGGAGCAAGGCTGAAGGGTGGAGGCCACAAAACTTGTGGCAGCTGAACAAGGAGGAGGAATTTTTTGAGATGGGAGGTTGCATGGCTGTCACTGTTAGGCAGCAGTGCGTCCTGCGTACTTTCAGCTTTTAAATTTTCACCTCCAAAAAAACTGAGGATGGAAGTAGTGTTATGGGATGTGCCAGTGAGCAGTGGCACAGGTCAGGGAGAGAAGTTGCCTTTCCTGTGACAGTGGAGCCATGTCCATCTAACATGAAGAGGTGACCCTTTTAGTAGGCAGATGTTTAGAGAGTGCTTGTAGATACTCAGGGCATTACTCAGCACAAGGAAACCTAAGAGGTTGCAAGGATTGCATTCTGTGGGAGGTACCAAGGTCAGTACTTGGGTACAGGTTCCTCAAGTGGCAAAAAGGGTGCAAAGGAGCTGGGTGGTGGACAGCCTTAAGAGGAAAGGGTGTGAGGAGGAGGAATGCAGACGTCCAGAAATGGGGCAGAAGTGGAGTTAAAAGGGATATTGCAAGCAGCATCAGAAGGAAGGGTCTAGATAAAAGCTGGGTTTGTTTGCAGAAAGTCAGGCTGATGCCTATGGGTGAGCTGTTCAATGTGGAGGGGAGAGATGGATATCTGTGGCATGGAGGAGGGACTAAAGCGTGTGTCAGGGAAGCCCTGTGGGTTAAGCTGAACCTCCCCAGTACAGTGTCTGTGAAGGGGTAACCAGCCCCACTGCAGCCCTCAAAATGCTTCTCTGCTTCCCAGCATGTGTCAGGCCCCAGGTAGCTTTGAGATGGTAGCATGGTGTGAAGGCTGGGGCTCCTTTCCTTTCCAGGCTGGCAACGGGACACTTGTAGCTGTTGATGTGGGGACAACTGCGTGTGAGTACTGGCTTGTCTTGGAGGGACTCAGTGCTGGCAGTGCAGGAGGGTCTGGTCCACTCCACAGGCTGGCGATCGCTCAGGGTAAAGCCACAAAAGAGCTGGTATAGGGCTGGGTTATGGCAGTGCTAACCAGATGATGCCTCCCTGGGTACCAACAAACAGGGTAATTTAGTACAACCAGTAGCAAACCTGCATGTTAACAGAAAGTAACAAGGAGAGAGAGCTGCCAAAGGAAATCGGAAGGAATAAAGAAGATGAAACACACCTTGTATCAGCAGGCTTAAATGTGCCATCCAAGCACCCGCACCAGCACTGGGGTGTGCATGTGGTAGGAAAGCATTGCTGTGGAGGTGCTAACACTCGAAGCTTTTGTACTGGATTCAGCTGAGCCTTCTGTACCTACATACAATAAACAGAGCCCTGTGCAGATTTGTATGTTTATGGGTGTGTATGAATTGTAAGTGGTGTGTAGAACCGTTCCTGTTTTCTCGTGTGAGTATTGTTCACTTTGCCATCAGCCATCTGTAGCCACCATTGCTCAAGGGAAGGGGAGCAGAGGACCAGGTCTTTGTGCCCTGTGGCAGGCTGCGATGCACAGTGAGGTGCTGCCTTCCCTTCGCCTCATGTTGTTGGCTCTTCAGGCATGGAAATTAAATGAGTTTGTGTGCAAATGTTTTGTAAGTGTGCTTCTCCCCATCCCTTGTTTTTTTCTTTGTTGTTTTTGTTTGGTTTTTTAAGTGTTGCTGAGGATTGTCATCCCCTTAGTTTCACTGGACATCCTTTCTTAGAGCCATGTGGGAGCAGAATCTCATCGTGCTTTATGGTCTCCAGTTCAGACCCCTTAGAAATATACTAGCCTTAAGTAGTAACGCTGTGATTAGGCTTCTGCTGACCATGGCTGAAGATAGCAAGGCAGATCTCGTAGTGATCTATAGGCTCGATTCAGAAGCAACCAAAGATTGGTTTGTTTTTTCATAACAAGTTTTAAAACCAGAAGTTTTCATTGTGAAATACGTGAGCCGTTGCAAAGGATGATTTGCCGTTTAGCCACAAACCTGCCTAACTGGTGACTATCCATTCTTTCTGCTTTCAGTGGGACTGAGTTCCTACTAGAGCAGTCTTTTTCCATGTTGTTTTATTGAGATCACCCTGTGCTGTTTGGATTTAGCCCTTCTAGGCAATTGGTCCTTGCAGACTGATCTTAGGACAACGCCCTGCTGTGTCCCATGTAGATTGTTATTAATAAATAGAGGATGCAGCTCCTCTGAAGTCATTATCTTCCCACATAATGTACAGAGGGCATCGCATCCTTGGAGCAGAGTCCTGCCTGAGTATAACAATGCACACTGATTTTAATTCAGAGCAATGTCTGAAAGGATCAGAGTGAGAGCTGTGTAAAAGCATTTGCTTTGTCTCTTCTAAGAGTTCATTAAGGTAACTTGTGACAAAATACTGTATTTAAATAAAAGTAAAAAAAACCCCAACCCAGGAACTTAATGACTGTCTTGTTGCTGGAAGAGAGCACCTGGCAGTGTGTAGTTGTTGCAAGTTCTTCCCAGTTATTTTAAGAATAGTGTTGAATACGGCTAGATTTCTTGAGAGAGCTGAAAGAGATGTTTATAGACATAAATTTCAGGTGCAGGTATTCTGATGTCTGCTGGCCAGTTATTTCTCAGCAGCTCATTACAATGGGCTACATTTGAGACTTTGGCGTTTCATTAGCAGCTTATCCTCCTTCTTTGTTCAGCTGTTTGTATAGTTGGCATTATTTAGTACTCATAAAATCATAATGGTGTCAGAAATAGTGAAGGGATTAAATTTTTATCTGTATGAAATATTTTAATTGAATTTATTGTAGTAACAAGCATTGAAGTCATGTGTTTGACCAGTTTTAACCTGTGCTAACTTAAAATGTCGTGACATGCTGAGCTACTGCTTTTTTCGGCACTGTGATGCAGCATTGCTCCTTCTTGTGTCTGATGGAAAAACAGCCTGGCTTCTCTTTGGCAAGTGGAAGGAGGTGGATTAGGTTACAGGGAAGATGGAGTGGTTGCAGCTAGCCCTTGGTGTGCTGTTATCGCTTGCTGTGCTTGTTGCTTCCTTACTCCGCTGAGAAGAGTGGCTTGGTGTAGCCTGAGGAGTGTGCCTGAAGCTGTCAGAGCCGGTTTTTACAAATCGGTGAATACTTGCTTTGTTTACTTTTTTAGGCCTGAGAGCTGCACACTTCCCTGTGTTTCCAGTGGACGCTGCTCTGTGGCTATTTTTGTGCTTTAGGGGAATAACAGTACTTCATGTGCTTCCAAGATGCGGTTACGGTCCCTGTCGCTTTTATCTGGCGTAAGAACGTACCTGCGTTTGAATACTGGAAGATTCCGTTTGTCTTGTATGAAATGTTTTGTTTCTGTTTGCACTAGGTTCAAGCGCCTTGTCCCCAGGGTGTGACCCTGGATTGTCCCCAGGGATGGGAGCGGTGCAGGCAGGGACAGAGCCCCTAGGTGGCATCAGAAGCCACCGGATTTTGGGCTCCTGCGTGCCAGAGGGTGAGAGGTGCGGATGGGAGGGGGTCCTGTGCTCCGGGATGCCAGGCTCAGCTTGCGGACATGCCCGGCTTGGGTGTGCTTTCCTTTCTCAGTAACCTGTGCTAGCGAAAGCTCTTACTCAATCAGCTGAGCAGTATATATAGTCGTCGTTTCACTAATTCAAACATGCTTCAACCTTTCGCAGCTCTGCTTTCTAAATATTTAATTGAAATGCTTTTACAGCCATTTTACTTCTTTATCAACATGAGCCAAGCCAGACAATGTAACATGGCATATGTTAAGATGTTAATTGAGTAGCAGCACACACAGGCGGCTGTTTCATAATTTTCTCCTTAGATGATCCCTGGCTCCAGTTTAACATTTCTTTGTGCTTCTGAATGGGAGGTTATATAAAGCTATATTTAGAGCTGTTATTCTAAGAAAGAGTAGCATTAATTCAGTAAGATTAAGAATTAAGGGCTGAGTCCTGCAGGCACCGCCGGGAAACAGCGCTTGTCGTGGCGAGGATGTGATAATAGTACCTTTCTGACAGTGCCACTTACTGTAATGGGCTCGGTAATCCTTTTATTGACTGGTTCCTCACAGCGTGCAGAGTAAACAGATATTTTTTTAAATGTTGCCTGATGTCAGTCAGAGTTGTAGAAGGGATGTAAAATCTTTCCAAAAGGAATGACCGTCTCTAACGTGGCTTTCAGAAAGATGGCTTTGCCAAAGCTGTCACTGTTGGTATTTAGTAGTGGGGTCTAAGTTGCTTTCCTCAGGAGCTAACTGGGATTTTGCAAGAGGCAGCAGGACACTACACAGGGAAAAGAGCTCCTGGGTGCTACCAACACCCAAATACCTCCTGTGCCTGGGAGACGGAGGCCTGGCAAATGCTGCCTATGTGGTATTGCTCCCCATAGAAGCAACTTTTCAAGACTACCCTGTTGTTAAGTAGTTTGACAAACCACCTTTGGATGCTGTGGGGGGGAACGATTGATGCAGTGGGAAATGGAGGCTTTTCAGAGCTGAGTAATTTTTAAAAGGCTCGGTGGCCAAAAGAATTCTTCCTTGGCAGACAGCTCTAACTGATGCCTTGGGTATCCTTCTCCTACAGAGGCTTGTTTTTGGATATCTGAGTAAAAATATTGGGGCAGCAGTGTGTTGCCAAACAGCATCAGGGTCATACACATGGGCTATGGGTGAGCAGTTGGGAGGGTTTCCTGTGGCCCTGAACGTCCCTGGCTCCTGCTCCTTCACTGGGGCTGTGCTGAGCTTTTGCTGGTCTTGTGCTGAACCCTCGAGAGAAAAAGCTGACGGGATTTGTGGTTTGGTTTTGTTTTTTCCCCTTCTCCAAAGAAAGCCTGTTCTAGAACTTTATAAACCTCCTCTGGACTCTCTTAGTTAGTTGTCTGAGAGGGTAGGTGGTTTACTGTCTGAGATGGCAACTAGTTAACGCTGCTGGTGATAAGTCATTACACACTGGGTTTTTCCTTTCTAGTTGCAACTTTTCTTACTGTGCCTTGTGTATCAGGTGGTAATGTAACATAATGCACGGGTGCTGGAGACCCAGAGCCCTAGCTGTGGGGTCAGGAATTGTGTCCTGTCTCCGTGATGTACAGCTGTTAGCAGTGATGGAAGGTGGTTCCTTTTCACAATCGCATTAGGATTTGGCAGAAATAATGTTTTCCCTAGGCTGTCCAAAATATACCAAGCACATGAAACACAGCTACAGAGGCTGTTTTCAGGAGGGTATTCCTGTCTGTACAAATATTTGCAGCCTTGGGCTGAAGAGGATACAGGGTATCTGTGGCAGCTTCACTGATGGTATGAAAATTATAATAAAAAAATCACTTTGGGCTTCCTGGGTTTGTGGCTCCAGTTGTCCCCTGAATTTTGGTGAACTGGACGTGTTGCTGTTATTGACATCTTCCTCCATTTGAGGACTGAGTCGACCGCCAGAGTGGTGAGAGCCGTGTCCCATGTGACTTTTGGGGCTGGGAGGTCCCCCTGCCTGAGCAGAACCACAGTGTCCTGGGGGTCTGCTGTCCCACTTCTGCTGGGGACACAACCGGGAGCCTCTTCACCAGCGTCCTCCCCTGCACCATGTGTCCCAGGACAGGAGCTGTGCTGCAGCCAGTGGGTGTTTGTGCAGTGTGTTCACTGTGCATGTGCTCCCCAAGCTTTTGTTACGCCGCTGGCTTTCAGAGGGAGTGAATGATCTGCAGCTGGAGAGCTGGTAAGGGTTAGTTTCAGTGGCTGTGCAGGCTTTGAGAAGGCTTTAAGTTAACTAGGTAGTAGCTAATACATTCAGGGGCTTTCTTTTACCCCATCCAGCCACCTTTCTCCATCTGGTCCCACAGGCATGAGTCTTCTCATATCCCCTGTGGTCATATGGCTTCTACTGTTTGCAGCATCAGGGAATACTCGGTGTGCTCAGAGCAATTAAATTTTGCCACCTCTGGTAATACAACAGTCCCATATTGCTCAGCATAGTTCAGCTACCTATACCTGAAAGTAAAGCATTGCTTAATTAGGGTAAGATAGGCAGCATCTAGTTTTATGCCACTTTAAAACAAATTACACTGCCTTGCCTTCTCCGGCAGCTTTTTCCCCTCGATCTCCTTCAGTGCAAAGTAAACCCAGCTGCACACCTGGGAGAGAACACACTCCCCTTTCTGCCCAGGCCAAGTCACAGCTGTTAAAATGGGGCTGTTTTGAGTAGAAATGCATAAATAGGGCAGGGAAAGCGGACATGCATACTTTGGCATAAGATAGAAGAGCAGTTTGAGGGAATGCTCTAGTCTGATTTCCCCCCTCCCCATCCTACCTGAGATACTTTCAGCAGTTTGTCAATGTGGCTTCAGCGTTTAGGAGCTTAAATTACTGCAGCCCTCAAAAGTTACCTTCAAGAGTTTTTCAAAGGTCTTGGGCCTAAAGGTTAAGTCAAAAGCTGAGGCTGTTAAGAAGGGCTGGAGGCTTTCTAGTAAGGCTTTCTACTGCAGACCCAGAGCAGCCAACATGTGTTCCTTGCAAGGACATAGGACTGGGGGTCTCTGAAACACAGCGGCTTTTGGGGGGAGGCACCCTGCTACTCTTCTCTAAACCACAGGCTGAGAAACCCCTTTGCTACCTTTGTCGCTTGTCCATTTATCTCCTGACTTGGTGGATGTGTGTCCTGCAGTGTCACCAGATGGAGCTTTTCTATGCAGTGCTCAGGACCATGAGGAGGTCATTGTTCCAGCACCTTCCCAGTCAAAGGGCTGGTTCCTCAGGGTTGCTTAACTTTGACGTGGATCAGCTCCACTGGAAGGTAGATAAGAAGCATTTATGTCATTAGGCACAGGCAGTATAGATTCAGGCCATGTTAACCTGTGCTCTGGTTTGGATAAAAGAAGCCTCAGTTTACCACTAACAAATTTTAATGGTGTCCTCCTGGTATACTAGGGAGCGTGGAGCAAGAGATGAAAAGCATTGCTGTTAAAACAGATGCAGTGCTTGTCCCTGCTGAAGCCACAGGACCTTTGCCTTTTAAAATGTCACAACATCTCCTTGCAGATTGGAGGACATGAACTTGACTATCCTTTTTGTGCCACCAGTTGACGGAAAGGAAACACGGAGAAACTGTATTTGCTGGCCTTGTTATTGCTCTTCTGCTGCAGCTTCTTGACACGGTTGATCGGTGCTGTAGGAGCAGAGGTCACAACTGCAAAAGCCTGAACTAAATTTGAGAGTTTACATTTACTGACTCGGACTGATATTTGGAGATAAAAGGACAGCTCTAGGGATCTCCTGCCCAGTTGCCTCCTGGCAACTTGCCTCTTTGTCTTTGCATGAAGAAAATACTAATGCAGATCGGCGTGCTTGTGCGCAGCTTGGCAGGACCTGGCAGGACGGGGAGTGGTGCTGGCTGAAGCACGTTCTCCTGAAAAGCCTAGTGCACAATGGCGCCTGCAAGCTTGGAGAGTAGAGGCTGTATTTGGTCTAAGTTTGACCTGCCTGTACCCTTCATCCCCTTACCCTCTGTGCTCCTTTGCTGCATTGTTATCATGCGAAGCCAGAGGAAAGGTTTGGGTACAAAAATGGCCATGTATGCCTGAGCACTGTTTCATGCTGCAATGGGCGCTGCTTTGTAGGAGAAACTGTGGATGTGTAGCAGCACAGGGATTGTGAGACCCTGCTAGGGACAGGAGGCAGTGGGGTGAGGTGGAGTCCAGGGTGAAGGAAATGCTGCTGGAGCAGCTCTCTGTTTCAGCATGACTTTGCTCAGCATGCTTTGGTCAGCTTTGGGTCAGGCGCAGGGATAACTCTGAGCAGCAGCAGCACTTTTCCATGCTTGGTGTCCTTTGACTTTTCTAGTAAGACGGTGGTTTTTGAAGAGTGAGATGACCTTTGGGTTCCCTTCTTCAGTTGCTATGGGAGATGTGAGTGTCTGCCCCAAGGCAAGGAAAAGCTCCCATTCTACAGTCCTTAGCATTCCCTGTTCTCACAAACCCCCAACAGCTCTGCTTTACTCCCTCGTGTTCCCGAGTGTCCACCCATCTGATTGTCTCTTCCTACACAAAGTCAGCTGTAGTGGATGTCTGCTGATGTATCTGCTTAAGTGGACTTGGAATTTTTTATTGTATTCTGTCACTATAGCATATGCAGTTCTTGTATGGGAAGGGGCATCAATATTAGCAGCTCCTGCAGAACAGATTTTTACACTATCTCGTTTCAAAATGAGGTATTGTAAGAAGCAGGACAACCAAGCTCCTGCCTTTGTGAGCATCTGATAGAACAGTAGATGCTGGTTCAATAGCTTTGGTTCCTATCACCACCAGACACAAGAGCCGTTTGTTTTGCTTGTTTCTTACTTAGGATTTTAGTATATTCATCAGATACCTTACCTGGTCTTTCTTTGTATGTGGTAGCACCTGTAAAAGTAAAATAACTGGAAATTACATGTTTTGTTGTGTTAACAAGAGTTTGAATTATGTTTTATTCTACTAGGAAAATAATTGCTCCCTGAACTCCAAAAATGGTTGTTTAGTGCTTGTTCAGGAGGTGTCCAGCAGTAAAGACTGTTTAGTTTTTCTCATGCTAAAGCTCCTGCTCCTCTTTGGAGGAATGATAAAATGCCTTCAGCTAACACAGATGAAGCACGTGAACTGCAGCACCCTTAAGAAACACGAAAGCTGCTTATGGGTGTGTTTATATCAAGTATAATAAGTTCCATACCATTTGCACTCCTTGGCACATGTACTGATATTTATGGCTTACTTTTAATTCAGTCCCCACCCAATGTCTTTTTAATAAGCCAACTTTGAGGTAGTGAACTAACGTGAAAAACTCATAAGTTGCCAGTGGGATACCAGTTGTCTGCTTTGTAGCAGCTCTTTGGAAAGCTAGAAATAAATGCCTTGAAGTGGTGGGATTTGCTGAAGCATGGGGAGAGAGGGGTGTTAGTTGTATTTATAGATGAACAAGTAAAAAAATGCATCTTAATTGTGGAAGAGCTTACAGTAAAAGCAGTGACATCCATCCTGGCTGCTTTGCAACTTGGGATAATAGCTCCCAGTTGCAATGATATTTCATTTAAAAAAAACCTACAGATGTTGTCTAAAAGAGCAAAACAGCAAGAATTCTAACAAACAGTTAAGTTTGGGGTGACTTTATACAAAAAAATAGCCGGATGAGTATTCTTCCGTAGACTGGCAGGATGTTTCACAGCAGGAGATTAAGCCTGTAGTACAGTGATAGAAATTCTAATTTGTAGTATTTTTGTCATTGCTGTTTAGATTAATGCAAGATTTCTATTCTCTCTTTCTTCCCTCACGTCTAGCAAAACTGTACAATCTAAAGTGGACTGCATTTTGGTAAGTACAACTCCAGAATGCTTTTTAATATTTCATAAACTGTAAGACCAAAATAGATGGCTCTGGAGACTGACAGATGTTACGAAGCTTTTTCTTAGCAGTACTCTGAGGTACTACCACTAAATGTGATCAGAGTTAGCTCCCATTGCAAGAAAAATACATTATGTGGGTTTGGTGTATGTTTTCTGTGGAAGTACTGACTTCTCGTGGCCAGCAGCAAGTAGCTGTGATTGCCACTTGTAGAACTGCCAGTATAGATGCGGCACAGAAAGGTGACTTACTGCTTCTGTAAGCATGATTTTATTAAATGTGAGTTTACGTATTGCACAGATCAAGGTATGCAAGAAGCTAATTGTGCCTTCAGGTTCCATTGCTCTTTAGGCCTTTAATGACAATGATTATTGTTTTTGTTGTTACTTCCATGAAACAGTTAATTCATGGCACTACATTTTAAGGAAGGAACTAGATTGAACTGTGTGTTTGTACAAAACCTGGCAGACTAATGTCCTGAAAATCTTACAGGTGTCATCATTCCCAGATTTTTGGTTTGGTGTTTGGGTTTTTTGTGGTTTTTTTTGTCTTGCTAACCTCAAAAGCTGCACACCATCTCTGGTACCTTCCCAGAAATGTGCAAGACTACAGATCCCATTAGCTCTACTGTACTACTTAGGACAAAGAAATAATACCATTCTTTGAAGAAGGAAAGCCCTTGAAATGCATAAACATCATCTTCCTTTGTGCATTAAAATAACAAGATCTAGACAGTGATAAGAGATTATTTCTGGGAAGCAAATATCTAGCACTAACTCAGAAAGAGGTTTTATTTGTCTGTTTTTATAGTGAGCAGGTTGCGAGTTTCTTTAAATCAGAGTCTGAGTTCATAAAGCTTAAGACTGGAAGGGACTACTTATTCTGACTTTCCTCTGGACAGCATTTCATCCAGAAGTACCAGCGGGTAAGATGAAAAGATGACATAGACAACCATCTGGATACTATCAAATAGAATCTGTTCAGCTGTATGGCTGAGCTAAATAAGAATACTCCTTAAAGTCGCATTATCAAAGGCTAATTCAGATGACACTGAGCTCTCTTTCCTTAAAATGTTGTCTTAATTTATTGTGGTAAAAGATTTAAAGTAAGCAGTGTTGTTGTATTGCAAACAAACTTTGGACCCAATTTTACGTATGCTTAAAAGTTCTTGGATGCATCCATCAAAAATAGTGATGTAAAATGTCATTTTTGTCTGCTTTATTCCTCATTGACATTTGTGGACACAAAGCAGGTGTGTTAAGATCTTAGTTTTTTTGTATGAGTCTTCAGTGGCAAAAGGGCAACTTGCACTTGTAAAATTCTTTTAACATCAGGTTTTTCTGTAGTGAAAAATGGGAAGTGGGGTATGTGTTCCTAAGTAGATCAGAGGGAGTAAATAAGTAAATAAGGTCATCGGCTTCTTGGAAATCAGTTTTAAGAAAATGAGGTTATGCTAGGACTATTCTTGCATTAAATTCTGCAAATTTGCAGACCTAGGGTACTAAGATAGGGATCATCAGTTTGTATGAGCCCATTCATTTGTGTAGGTCTCATCCATTGGATGGACAAGCTATTTTTCTGAATAGTGCTCTGGAGCGCAAAGCAGTCTCCGTAACTTGACTTGGAACAGAGCAGCAGTGTCCTCATGCTCCAGTTTTCTGTTCCAGATGCCTCCTTATCTGTCCTGCTGGTGATTTCAGAGGAGTCCTGTCAACAGTGGAAAGGTTACTTGAGGTTAGCAAAGGTAGATCTAATGCTGTTCAGGTAGGTTATAAGATCAGAGTAGTTTCAGGAAATAAAAATTAAGCTGAATTCCAGCAAAATGTTTTCTGCATTTTTACATGGTTTTGGAAGGCTGTGAGCTGCAAGACAGAATCTATGAGTATGTTAAACTAAAAGGCCATGACTAGATAGCTCTAAATAACTTGCTTGGAGCTTCTTTGCAGGCCTGTCCAGTTTTGTCCTGCAGAAGGTAGGTGAGCAGGTTGTCTCTGGTGGAATGTATATCGGTTTGTCAGGGTGGTCCTGTGGTTGGGGTACCTGCAGAGTCTGACTGCAAGCTTATGGGCGGGTCAGAACATTTCCTTTAAGTGCACGTTCTTACATGCTTGATTCAGATAGAAACCTTTTCAGGGCCTTTGAATCAGTCTCATGAAGCATAAAGGGACAAGGTCTATCCCTTGTCTCCCGTCTTACTGTAAGGAGGAGATTTGGAACTAGCTTTTGGTTATATTGTGAGGTGCTGGTGATACCTTGAAGCATTTAAACTAGATCAGTTTGCTAGGAATCTTAAAATAAAAAGCACCAGTAGAGAAAAATCAGACTACGCTTGTTGCCATTTGGTTTTGGTAGCACCAGTGGCAGTTGCAGTGCATGGAGCCACACACAAATGCTCTTTAGCAATTGGACTGCCTTGTTCAACACAGGATAACAAGAAGGAGAGAAATAGGGAAAAGAAACAGGTGATGGCAATAGTCTTCGTTGTGGAGGCAGCTAGCAGCAGAGGACTCTGGGAAACAGCTAGTATAGGGGCACTGGGACTGCAATTACTCATACAGGAGACCAAAGTTATCTGCCTTTTGCTTGTTACACCACGCCACTTACATTCTGACATACTGTCAGTTTCTGGAAGATCATAAGAATATAATTGTATGCTGTGCACTCCAAAAAAGATAATTAGCAAGAATTGTGGTGTAAACAGCCATTAAAAATTCATCATAACATCTTTTTAACTGTAGTAAACATGTCTAGCAGTAGATTCTCTTATGACTTTGCTTGTATTTGTTGCCACATACTAAGTGAACTCTTGAACCTGATTTCTAAAATGGTGTGCTCCATATAGTCGCTCAGCAAGAAGATTAAGGTTTCTTTCCTTAGTCCTCTGAAAAGAGGTCACTGCTGGTGAGAGAGTGCTGTATTGATGGCCATGAAGTCCAAAGCTGCTGATGGTTGGAGAAGTTACAGGGTGGGTAGCACCAGTGTGTCAGATCTGTTGAGCCAATGTGCCTTGGTCCTGCTGTCACTTGTCTTTTCAGCCCTATGGGAGACAGGCAGAAGCTCTATGAAGCTTTGGCAGCTGTGCTTGGACACTGTCATTACAAGGCTGCCATGTGTTTTTAGGGCTTGTTTGGAATATTTAGCACCTGAAATATGTTTCTGCTTCTGTTCAGATAAAGCGTATAAATGTACTTATTAACAGCTTTTAGAATAATAGGTTCTGTTCTGAGTATTAGCTGTTTTCTGTCTTGATCATGTTTCCAGCAAACCATCTGACCTTGAGCAAATTATTTAACCTTTGCTTCTTGTTTCTCTGTTCACAAAGTGGGGAGATGATTGCTTGACTACTTTGCTATTATTAGTCTGGTTGTTAAATAATAGATGTTTGTTTTGCTCAAGTATGACAAGTTTTGGAACCAATTTGCCAGTAGGTGCACGTTACGTTGCCATTGGCATAGCCTTTTTTTGCTTTAATTAGAGTATAGTCATCTATAAATACTCAACGTGTGGAAAGAAATATTAGGATCAGTCCATGCTCTCTAACACAGTAGTGTTGTAGAAGGCTTGCAGTGGTGCCCCTGGCCTTCAGCTCTTCTTCACCAGAGCTCAAGGACAGAAATAACCTGTAATTCTGCCATCATTTTGGCAATAGGATATAGTTTGAATTTGAATGCCATTTTTCACTGTGTTCATTAAAGAAGTTGTAACTCTGCTAATTGTCCCTTAGTATAATCTTTCTCTATCTTATTTAAAGCTTGGCCTGACTGAATATTTTCTTCTTTAAAACAATCTGGAAAAAGCACATTCCCTGGAGTTTTTCCATGGATTTTGACACCTTTAAGGTTGAAACTTCACTGAAGTTTGTGACCTGACAGTAGATCAGCAGTCAGAGAAAAGCAGATAAAGAGAACCAATCCACCAAAGTCAGGAAACCTTAAATGATATTCTGTGGTTCTGGAAAGTCACGTTCAAATCTCTAGGTTCTCTGGTTCAAGCGAGGACACGAATAAACTCGTGTTTCTTATAACACAGATTGAGTCCTTAACCACATACTATGTGGAACTCATCTTTGTCTCTGTGCTGCAAAAAGTTTCAGTGTCTAGTTAGTGTCTCAGAATGGAACCAGATGTCAAAACCTGCTATTTTCATTTGAAAAAAAAAACAAAAACAAAAAAAACCCAACCAACCAACCAAAACCAAACCCACAACATTTTGGCCATCCTGGTTTATTTCAGAACTTTTTATTTTTCAATCAAAATGTCTGTTAGAATGAAAGAGAAAGTTGTTTCTGTTCCTACGAAGTCCTTGTTCTGTGTCTTTCTTAAGCAGCAGCAGGACAGATTCATTTGGAGCAGATCTTTGTGGCCATTGATAACACACGTAAATGGGTCTCTGGTTTAATTTGTGTGCTACATATTTTGTGCATTTCTTTAGTGAACTATCTATACTTGGTAACTGCCAAAAAAATACCAGATTTCTCCTCCTTTGTTACTGAAAGTCTTTGCTTACCTGTGACTTGACATTTCTAATTCTTTGTCCATAGTTTTTCTGTCTCAATATAGGATCACTCAGATATTTTGAGTATTTGATATATTTTTTGGCTAAATTGAAGCCAAGTTGTGAAAATAAGTTTGAACACTGCTTGCTCCCCATCTTCACCGAGTCTTCCTTTATTTAACATGGTTCCAGTTACAGAAGATAAATATAACGTGTGAAAACCCAAAGTAAGAGAGAGGTGGTGCTTTGTGATGGCTTTACACCTCAATGCTGCAGGCAGTTTAGCATGCTTATGTGTTTTTCTAATGCAGTTTCAAGAAATATGGTTTATAAATAGCCTCTGGAGAATTAGACAGTCCTCATCTGATTTGATAGAACCAGTCAATCAAGGTCAGGAAATTCCAAGCAAAATTTTTACTTGGATCCTTTTAGGTAGCGGAAAAGGACTCCCCAGACATCTTATATTCTGTATGGGTTTTAAAACTACTGTAGCATTAAGCTTTAATGGGCTACGCAAAGGGGAATTTGTCCAAGATGATGCCAGCATCACAGCCATCCTTTTGATGCTGTGACTCTTTTCCACTCTATTGACCTATTTTTTCCACACCGTTGACCTATTTGGGGGGGCAGGGATGGAGAAAATTTATAGTATGTTTTGTGTTCTTGTTTCTTTTATTTATTTCCATATGCATCCAACTTAGCATACGGAACAACTTGGCACGAATGAATCTTTTTCTTCTTGGTTGGTAGTCACTAGGCCAGCTGAAATGTTCTTCCACTTTCCCAAATGCTTTTCTGATTGCATGATGAAATTTGCAAGTTTTGATACTTTGAACAGTTGCAATAACAGTTATTACGGAATTTACCAGACCTTTAGCACTGAGAACTGGTGAATGTCAGCTGAGGTTGAAGGAGAGGCTGTACTTACTGAGGTTCTAAACCAAGTTTTGAGACTTTTAGGAACATTTAGAGAAAATGGTCTAAACAAAACACAGTGTTTAACACATTTTTAAACTAAACAAAACATCATGTTTCCTGAACCTACTTGCACTGAGACTGTCACACACCACCATCCCTTTGCTGCCACTTCTTCAGTTTTCAGATGGTTTTCTCTAAATAGATTCAGTCACATCTAATAAGCTTAGGTTTATCTAATTATCACCCAGGTAGGATTACCCCTGTGAACTGCCCGTGACTCCTGGCTGTGTGTTAACTCTCCTGTTTCGAGGAGGTCCTGCTTCCCCGGGGCTTCCCTGTGGCCATTGCTGGGAGCTGGAGAAGTCATGCAGAAAGTGCTGCCTGGGGTCAGGCGTGGAGAGGAGTAGGTTTTGAGTGAAAACAGTGAGATAACATCACTGTCCAGCAGCTTCTGCTGAGGATATGAGAAAGCCATAATCCTCAGCTGCCTCAGCTCTAGGAATGCAGTTTTGCTGATGAGAGTTGCTGGCTCACTTGCGTCCTTAGGAAGAGACTCTGCTAACATAATTCCAGAAAATGTCGTGGGTGGGTGTTTTTTTTTTGTTTTTGTTGTAATTAGGAGGTTTCATGGACACGGCCTGTGTAGCAGAGTCCTCACGGCTCAGGCAGGGCACTTCCATACAGCCCCTTCCTTGTGCAAGGACACAGCAGGAGTTGCTTCAACTGCCCTGGGCACTGAGACTGCTTCAGTATCTTTTGATGAGATGTTTAGGGTTTCTCCTAAAACCTTGCCCTTTATGTTGCGATCTGGCACATTAGATTTGGAAGTGAGAGGTTGTCTTCCACATCAGTGTCAGAGTCATCAGGGGTTTTTTTGCTTTGTTTTGCCTGGAATGCTTTTGCCACATGGATTAGCTCTTAACATGCAAGGTAATCTCGCCCGAATCCTGGCCTTTGCTGTGCTGCTTTGGCATTTGCTGTTTAAAACAAAAAGCAGCAAAGTTCCTTGAAGAAGAGGAGGAGGTGGTCTAATAAACAAGTGCAAATTTTCTTGCAGTTGTTAAATTTCTATCTTTTCATAAATAAATGATTAATTTTCTGTAAATTCTTTCTTTGAAGAACATCGATCTTTTCAATAATGGATTTGTTAAAGGAAAACCCACCAGTCCAAATGCTGTGATTTATGCAGAGAGGGAAGAACAGAGAATTTGACAAAATGCACCCACCTCTCTGGATAGTTGGTGGTCTGAGCACCCCTGCTGTGTAAGCTACGGTAGAGCCACGCAGAAATTGGTGTCAGCAAATTTCAAGAGTTTGTCAGAGGAAAAAAAAAACCCAAATGTTGTGGTTTGCTACAGCTTATAAAAGCAACAAATCCAGCGCCTGTTACCTGGCTGCTGCTGGAAGTGTTTCTCTTGGCTCCGAGCGTCTGTCGCTTCGCTGGTGGCCCAGTTCTGTGGGGCAGTTTTGTGGTGGGTTTAAGCAGCGAGGATTGGTGATCCCCTGTGCTCTCCCAGCGCCCTTCCCGGGATGGCTCCTCTCCTTGCCCAGAGACTGTGGACAGGAAGGGGACTTGTGCGTTGGGTGCAAAGCCAGCAGAGGGGAAATGGGAGCTCACTTCTCTCTAGTACTGCTGTTATTTGTGCCAGCTGGTCTGGATGTGACTAGGGCGGGTAGGGACCGCCAGTTTGAAGTGAAGTTTAGGTTTTCAGTTCCCCCGCTCTCTGTTCTGCTCATTGTTGAAGTCAGGTCTCACTATCTGTTGGTTCAATTCTCTTCTTCTCTTTTACTGCCAATGTAACCTTTTCCAAAAGTAAAAGAAAAGATAATTAGCTGTAATCCAGAAGCTGTATTCGGACTTACCAAGGGGTCATGTGAATCTTTGACTCTGTACTGATGGTGCACCATCTCATGCATTGCTTCAGCAGCATCTTCCCAAAGACAACCCATTTGCTGCTTGCTATGTGGCTTTACTCCCACTGCTGCTGAGCAGGCCTGAGCACTTTACCACAACCGATCTTCCTGTTACTTATAAGTCTGAGTAGCTGGTTTCAGGTGACCAAAGGCTAGTTTGTATGTAGCAATCACTGTCTGCATACACCAAGTAGAACTCTGCCTGTGTCTGATTCTCAGCTGGTATCCTCTGAAGGAGGAGTCCAGCATCACTGGGATTCATGTTAACTGAATGGCTTGTCTCCAGTGCCTGTTCAATAACTCTGATTTCCAAAGGAAACACAAAATATGTATGTATATAGATAGATTTTTAAACGTCTTCATTGAAGTTTGTGACACTTAACTATTAATATATAGTGGATCACAGCATCAGGTCTGACATCCTGCTTTGTTACTGCATAGCTGTTTTTTGATGCTCTGTTCTTAGAGGTGCTTCATGTGCGCTCTGAGAAGATGAAGTTTTCTGGTTACAAAAGTGATGTGTTATTGACATTTTTCCAGATTCTGTTTTTGTTGCCTGTGAATTTTGTAATGGTAACCACTGCTTTCTAGTGTGTGATGGTGTGCAAATAAAATAGAAAATCACATTTCTAGTCCCAGAGTGCTCACAGTCACATTCTTTCATATAAATAAATGTTGTCTTGTTTGAAATTATATTATTTAGGAATACACTGTCAAATGACAGTTTTTAGCTGTCAAGCTCAACTCTTACTGTTTGCTTTTTCTCCCTCTGCCTCCCCTCACACTTCATTTTTAACCAAAACACCTTTGTTATCTAGCAAGAAGTTGAGAAGTTTACAGACCTAGAGAAACTCTACCTCTACCTTCAGCTGCCTTCGGGTCCCAACAATGGAGACAAAAGGTATGTGTATGAGTGTGTAAACATGAGCAGCTAGTACTGAAAACTTATTTTACTTCTTATGGCACTTACTAGCTGAGGAACCATTCACACAATGTGTTTGGTAGCAGAAGCAGCCTTTACTAAACAAGGAGGACTCTTTTCCTGAACATTGAGGATGTTTTTAACTTTGGAATCCTTAGCTCATTAATAGCTTGTAAATATAAGCCTCCTAAAATGCAAGAGTCATCAGAGAAAGTGTTTTGCATCCTAAGTGTGATCATTCCTTCACTTTTTATGTAGGAAGTGATAATGTAGCAACACAAATGGGATGTTGAGGGAAAGCAGGAACTAATGGTTATTTCTGGTAACATTTGACTAAAGGAAGGGTTAGAAAACAAACCTGCAGATCACAGGATCACCAGATTAGTATATGTTCCTAGTAGGGTGGTTATAGGCAGGCAAGTGCCTACAGGAAGCACTCTGAGCATCTGTTGGGAAAGTTGGGTGTTCCCAAAGCATAGCTGGCAAACTGACTGGGCAGAAGTTTGGAGGTGGTCAGTAGGGAACAATAAATTTAAGAGGGGAAGTACATGAACTCTAACCCATCGCTGTCTACTGGCAGCTGTGTATCAGTCAAGAGCTGGAGTGTGGAGTCTCTTTTTAAAATTGTGGATGAAAAGGAGAGAACTGCTGCCTATGTCTCAATGTATAGCTAAATGTGTGAGGTACCGGCCCTTGTTGTCTCTGGTGTCTATCCACCAATGCAGGCAGACAATTATAAAGTCTTGTAACTGAGGAGGAGCTATGGGACAAAATCTTCATTGGCACCGCTTCTTCTTTCACTAGTGATCAGGTCTCCATGTCATCCAGCCGTGCCCAGCAGATGCACGCCTTCTCATGGATACGGAACACCTTGGAAGAGCACCCCGAGACATCCCTTCCCAAGCAGGAAGTTTATGATGAATACAAGTGAGTATTCCCAAACTGGATCTGTACATACGGCTTTACTGTGCCTAGGTAGTTCTGTGACACTGGCTCTACAGGTTCTCCACAGATGTACAAGGGCATAGAGCAGAACAAGGCCTTACGTACTAAAGCACCTGAGAACGTACTAGCTACAGTGAGACAAACTGTGTTTGTTATTTCTTCTGCTGAGGTTAAGACTGTGATGTTTAAATTGTGCATTACACATGCTGAAGGAAAGGTACAAGTATTTCTTAACAAGTAAATACATGTATGAATATTGTTTTGTGGACAGAGTGGCACAGGTAAAAAGCACCAGTTCCTATCTTACAGTACGTTTTGGTCTGCTTGTATATACATAAGTATATGACTGCCTTAACAAGGATGAGGTGTTGAATTGTTCCTCCTGGAAATGCAGATGTTTTGCATGTAAGATCCACCCCGTCACACCTTTCTTTCCAGAATAATGCATAAATATTGGACCTTCATGCAGAAAACCTGATTTCTGCAGGGGCACAATATATCTGAATATGTATGAAACCAGTAACAAAGGCCACTGTGAGCCTGTGTTGTCAAGTCTCAAAGCTGCCGTGTAACGAGGAAGTGATTAGGAGCAAGGGAGAGGGAGCTGTCTGACGGAAGTTGGATTTGAATTCATTTACAGAACGTTCCCTACAGGGGAAATAAAAATAAATCATCCTCAGCCCAGTTGCCTGAAGATGAATAACAGATTTATGATCTAGTATGAATATTTCCATAATCTGAATGATTAGAGTAATTTGATGTGAGCTGAATCCCTTCACTTCCTAAGCGCCTACAGGATTCAGCCCTTAGTAATTGCTATTGCAGGGCTGCCTTCTGCAAATACCTCCTTTTAATTAACTGTTCTGGTCAAGTTTTTTGCTCTGACTGAGCTGAAACATGATGGCATTCGCTTGCCTGGAGTTGATAAACATGCACACACCTATTTCTGAAGTCTGGCCATGGAGCGGAGCGGTGACGCAGCCTGGCAGTGTAGCCAATGGCACAGACGTGCCGGGGTGGCCAATCTCCGAGCAGCAGCCGTCGCACAGGCACAGCAACAGCGGCAGCTGCTGTGCAGGAGAGAGATGGGAGCGTTATTCTTAAATATATTTCTTATTAAATAATTTATGGCCTGCTTCAGCAACAAATCTGCTTGGCTTCCATGCTGTGCCAAGCTGCAGATGCCCGGAAAAATCATCATCTACAGATTGTGGAGTGTGAAATTTGGATGGCTTTTGTATGTAGCTGCATCGAGTATTTGTGTATTGTATTTTTTCACTAACAAAATAAGGGTGGTAAGCAAATATTCAGGAAAATACCAAATGTTTGGAATCTGTTCTCCTTTGAAAGCATCTCTTCTGTTTTTAAAACATTCAGTTTCTTTGAATATTTTCATGAGTTATTCTTGCACACCAAAGGAAAAGTAGTCTTGGAGTGGGAGGTGGGGAACAGGCATATAAATAGATAAGAAGAGTTAGTTTTGATAAGTTATTTTTCTTTACCTAAGGGTGCTAAAACCTCTCACAACTCACTTCTGTCATTAACAAGTTACCATTTCTCTCCTCTATGTGCAAAGATGTTGCAGGAGCTCACAGTGAGCAAGCTTATGCGCTCTGCACGTAGAAATCAGTTACAAGGCTTTGGAAGAGTGCCGTGTCATAACAGTATTTCAATTCCTGCTGTAAATTCTGATCAAAATAAATCTTGCGAAACTACTGGGCTTTTGTATCACCTTTCATGTGGTTTTTTTCTATGAAGAAGGAAGGAAGGACAGACGCTTGCACTTCGCACAGGGCCACCATTGGCAAGTAGCCTCTTTTCACTGAGATTATTCAGCACAGTGATTCTTTTTTCTGTTTTCTTACTCTTATTTAATTGTGAATTCACATCTCTAAGGGAATAGATTCATCTTCCCTTTTGAAAGGGATAAAATAAATGAAAAACGCATCATAAGATAAGGCAGTAGCACTTGGGAAGGTTGAGAGCTTGCAGCTGAATTTCAGAAAGGAGGTGGGTGAGAGTTCACCTCTCTTGTTGATGCTGTCATGCTGCTTGCACTGACAGAATACGTTGGGCTGTAAGAAGCTATTTTTCTTTTGGGCAGACATGGTTCTTCTGCCAGCTTCCCCTGGGAGTTACGGGGGAATACAGTCTGGAAAATATTACGGGGACTCATGGGGAGCTGCTGAACATGTTATTTAGCCTGCAGAGAATGGATGCTGCTTCCCATCAAATCCTTTCAATGTTTTCTTGTAAGTCAGTTTTACTTGAGTATCTTGTCTCCTATTAATAAACACCCTTCTGGAGTCAGCCAGGTGTAGATTTAACTGAGTTTAGAGAATCAGGATTTTGAGTCTAAGTGCAGTCCTGCAGTACTTAGGCAGACAAAATCCCTATTTGCTCACAAAATGATTTGTTGAGCCTTCAGTAAACACTTGGGTCCTCTTACCTTGCTTCTGCTGCAGTGATGCAAGGAAAATAATTCATATTTAAGTTTGGTGCCCTGAAGATTCATTTGATACACTTAGTATGGATTAGGAGGTCTTCAGGTCATTCCATATCTCTTTCCTTTAGTCTGTAAATCATTAGTCCTTGCTTTATGGGCTGCTGGGCCACTTGGTGCCACCTGACGCATAGATAATGTGCGCTGAGTGTTAAGAATGTTAACCAACGAATTAGAAGAATATTCAGAAGCTAGCACAGAAGAGGGCAGTAGGTACAGGAATACCATGTCTGTTAAACAAATGAAAGACACAAGGTACATACTAATCTTGTTTGATAGCACTTAACCACTGTTTTTATATAAAACTCCATGATAGGAACAGGATGGGACCTGTTGTGTTGTAAAGTCATAACAGTGTCCTCTGTCATAAACAACTACCTATATATTCCTTTTAAAAGCTGATCAAACTCCATCTAAAGCAGTTGTTTCCCACCTCTGCTGCTGCTGGTGGGTATCTGACCTGCAATTTAATTTCTCTAATGGTTTTCAGACATCTGATTTCCATCCTACCTGATTTTTAGGACTCATTTCTGGGCCAGCATTGTTCGTCAGCTTAATGAGAGCCTACTTCTTCCTAAGGTTCTTCGCTCTAACCCATTTTTAGAGACCAGTTGTTTTGCTGGATTAGATAAGCCAAGATCTTTGTTTCATTTCATGCAATACGTTCTTTATCATTTGCTGTTTCTAGTGGTTTTTCTGCCCAGGAAGCTATGTAAGCTGGACTGCATAGCCTGAGTGCCTTCAATGGCTTTTTGCTTAATCTTTTTTGGTGGCTTAATTCAGGTACATTCCCAGTGTATTTTCTGTCTGCAGTGCATTTAATTCAAAGATCTTAAAAAATTTAAAAAAAGAAAAGAAAAACAAAAAGGGGAGCTCTGTACAAAGGAATGTAAGCAACTGCATGTCCATCGTCATTCTTGTCTCTGTGTAGACCTTCCCTCCCCCCATCTGCTTCCCACCCACCCTTCAAATAAGCAAAACAGCTCCTGGGCTCAGCGATGTGCCAAGGGTGCTAGTAGCAGAGAGAAGAGCTTCAGGAAAGAGATTCCTGGTATGTGTTGTCAAGTCAATGAGAGACCACAGATGGACATGAAGGGTTCTTGGTAGAGCCAGGAGGAGGAGGGGCCATGTGGGATGATCTGTCTGAAAAATGAAATTACATGATAATAATAATAGCTCAGAAATCACAAGCTTGCAGGAGCTGCCAGTGTGGATATGAGGGGACCATGTAACTGTATGTTTTGCTGCTAGGAAGTAATTATCTTGAAACAGATGTGCTAGACTTGAGGAACAGATTTTTTTTCTCCCTTATTTATTTATTTTCTCCTAGGCAGGGAATAACAACTTCGAAGTAGTCAGCATCAGTAAGTGACAAAGACCCACCTTTTAGGAATTTCCAGATTCAAGTTAAAACCCATTGGAGCCTAGCAAGGTGCAAGGGAAAAAAAATGCGCCCAGAGACCTATCTATTATAGGTAAAGCAATGTCTGGTTTCTAAGAGGGTGCAATGAGGCAGGAATATTCGTTTGTTTTAACTTCAAAGGGACATATCCAGAATCCAGATCCCGTGACTGACGTGCATCAAAACGAAACATGTTGGCGTGTAAATTGGATAAAAATCTTAATGTCTCATACAGAAACTGGATTAATGGCTGACTTTATACCAGATTGTAGGCAACATGTCCTGGTTTGGGTGGAGTGGCTGGTAGGTGGGGGAAGCAGGTGCACCAAGCTCTGCAGGAAAATGTCAGAACCAAATAGCATAAATCTTGCTGTTTATCATCATCAAAATGATTAGATTTATGGTGATGCTTTCCAAGTGGAAGATACCTACATACAGCCAAGGTAAAAGCAACAGATACATGCTCTGTAGTGACCAGTATTTTTACAGAGAAAATAAATGCATGGAAGTATCTCAAGTAATACATACTGCTTTCTGTAGAGCTACGGTTTTCAGAGAACCTTTTGGCTGGCCTGCTTGGATGCAGATGCCGTTGCTAATTGTTACTGTTTTTACTAAGTGTTGTTGGGAATGAAACATCTGTTTCAGGAGTGCTGCTTTTGCTTTTTTTCTTCCTTCATGAGCAGAGATTTTGTATGTACTTCATTAGAGTAGCAGGCAATGTGGTACATCAAATCAGTGTTTTTCTGCTCTCCTGCTGATTGCCCACCCAGGATTGTGTATGGTCACCTCTTCTTTTCAGAGGCAGGTTGTTTTTGTGTAATGCTGGTAGGACTTCTCATGGGAAAGGAGGTCATTGCTATCTGGTGGTGACTCCGTGACTGTAGGAAATCTGAATAAGAAAGCTTTATGATATGTTTTGGGCCTTAGCACGTTAATGTCTGTGAAATACCACAAGGCTCTTGAACAAAAGGCAATATGGCATTCATATCTTTGTGCAGCCTTCAGCACTTGCTGTGTAGGTAAACCTGCCAGAGCAGTTCCTAGTTTTCTTCTCTACTTTCACGTTTCTGATTTTGAAGAACATTCACGTTTTGCAGCATAACCAACGATTCTTGTTCTCTGCCTCGAGGAGATGTTTTTAAATATCTCAGATGTTGAAACATCTGAGTAGATGTTGGAACAAAATTCCTTCTGCTGTTTTTGAGAACTGAAGACAGATAACAGTGCCCATTTAACTAGAATAAGTAAGCCTAGCAAAATTACCTTTTGCTGCTTTATTCCCCTATGTCATCAGGTTGTATACTCAGTCGTGCAAAGATCTACATTTGCAGAGGCACTTGAAATCTCTGTTAATCTAGGACTGTTAATGAATATAGGGACGTCTGTAATTAAGCAGCTCTCATAGTTCAGTAGTGGCACAGTGGTAAGAGGACTAGGTCCTCAGTAGATGTTTACATTACACCTAT
This sequence comes from Aegotheles bennettii, assembly GCA_013398125.1. NCBI lineage: Eukaryota > Metazoa > Chordata > Aves > Caprimulgiformes > Aegothelidae > Aegotheles > Aegotheles bennettii. The sequence continues at coordinate 423,369 of VZRW01007119.1, read as the reverse complement.
AAAGGTGAAGCTGGTTCCTTGGGAAGATATGTTTTATTAAATTCAGTTCTGTTAAGCACTACTAAATTGAGGGTTGTGTAGGCAGACTCTCTAGACACTGACAAATCTCATACCTACTGCTTTTCAAATATTTCTGCAGGACCTCAGGCCTTATCACACTCAAGCTATACTTTGGCTAGAACAATGTCTGCTTTTATTATGTCCTGAAATAAGTAAATTGAAACATATGCTTCAAACTAAGTTGTGGAGTAAATCTTAACTGTGCTCTAGATAATGCCACTACTTGTTATGTTTCCACATGACTTGTCTTTGAACTCAGTAGAGAACAAGGCAAAAACTATGGTATTAATAGCTCTGTTTATACATTTTTAATGCATTCAGTTCGTTGTGGGTAGCTTCATTAATGTTAAATGTGGTTCTAAATAAGGATGGGTATAAGTGTGGGGGTTTTTTTAAAACCTTTGATGGAGCCTAGCATGCAGGCTGGCCTCTTGTATTGACTTTGATTCTGTTCACACTTTCTTTTTGTTGCAGGAGCTATTGTGACAATCTCGGCTACCACCCATTAAGTGCTGCGGACTTTGGAAAGATCATGAAAAATGTCTTTCCAAATATGAAGGCCCGTCGTCTAGGCACAAGAGGCAAATCAAAATATCCTTTGCTAGAACACTTCTCAGTAACTTCTGCACTTGCCTGGAGAACATCTGTCGTTATGGCTGAACTACCAGCTAAATAAAACAGGCAGACACTTTCCCAATGGTCTTTAAAAATTACTAATTGCCATAGTATTAGGTTGCAAGATGTAACTTCATAAACAAGTACTTAAATTTAATTTCTGACAGTTGTCACAGCAGTGAGGAATGAAAGCAACTTTTATCATCTAGTGCAAAGGAAGATACTGGAATAAAGGAACTTGCCTGATATATGATCAGTAATATTTTATTGGTAGCACGGCTCAGAACTATCATAACATTTCTTGCTTTTATATTATACCTGTGCACATCACTAATTTAAAAGTTAGTTGTAAAGCCAAAGATCCTACTTAAGCTGTGTGTCAGATAGTTCATAAAACTGCCTCTTCTCGACCATTAGTATTGCCTGAAAGAGAAGAGGGAACTGAAAAGTCGTCATAAAAGCTGGCTTCAGACTTGGAAGGCATGATCTGAGCCTTGTCCTGCTGTCAGAGGTGGGAGGTGGCTTCTTTCACAGCATAGTGTAGATCTCCCGAGATAGGAAAGACAATTGAAAGCAAGAGTTTCTAGGATGGGGAACGCTGTCTCCTTTGGCTGCCAAGTCTTGTTCCCTGTGCCCAAAGTTGGAATGTGCTTCTACCCTGTGTTAGAGAAATAGTCCATTCAGAGGGCATGCAAAACCATTACCCCATTCAACTGTAACTTAATACAAACTTTAAGGTACTTAAAAACCTGATGCTGTTGTACTGTAACTAGACATAATTGATACAGGCAGAACCATATGCAGGTCTTGGGACAGATTAGTTTGTCAGTTAAGAGGCAGCCACTGTGAAGAATTTGGGGCAAATGCTGTGCAAAAGAGTCTGCTCATACCACTGGTGGTTCTGCTTCTTCAGTGTAGGGGCAGGAAGCGCTGCTAGGAAAGAAATGCAATTATCAAGTGTAAAGGCTGCAAGGATGGGAATTTTTCACAGGCTGTTCTGAAACTGAGCTGTAATTTGTCTAGTCTTTAGCACACAGAGATGTTTCATTAAAAAAACCAGAAACTGATAGTGATTTTCAAAGTAAGTTGTTTTTTCATCAGCAAGAATTTTGTTTTTTTCAAGTTGAAAATTACACCTTCCCTTGAGAATTCTTAGAAACCATCATGAAGTAATGTAATGCCTGCTGCATGCTGCAAGGTCGACTCTTGCTCCGTTCTGACATGCTGGGTAGGCTGAGGCACTGCAGTAAGCAAGGGAGGGAGAGCATTAGAAGGCCAAAAGACATCAAGGTGCTTGTAGGCTCCAATTAAAAGCCACTCAAAAGAACTATCAATAGTGACACAGACTTACTGTGATAGCGGCCTTTGCCAAGGTCTCACTTGAAGTATGTGCTTAGAGAGAATTAAATGCTAGCAAGCAGCCCAGAATTATGTGTCTTCCATAGAGAAAAAACCTTCCACATAGTAAATGGAAAAGTTATGTTTCAGTTGAATTGTTTAATGAAATACAATGTTGGATTATCTAGCAGTGGAGTCCAAAACTTTGCAGTGATGTTCTGGCTAGAACTAGAGAAGTTCTGAGGAAGAAATCATATGTAATTGTAGATTGACCCAGACGATCTCTTTCAGTTCCATTTCCTAAGTTTCTAATTCAGAATAATTGATTCAAGTGTGTCTCACACTTAGCTTAATAACCCCTTCATTCAGTTTACTGTAATTATGCTCCAGGATAAGCAAATGCAAACTCCATGGTCTAGGAGAGAGAAATACATTTTTACAGAGTGTGAAAAATTAGTGATCCTGGAAAGGGTTTCTGTGTCACAGAGAAGAAACACTCTATGTGAGTTGGTGCAGTAATGCTGTGGAGAGGAAAAAAGCCTGATTTGACTTTTATACCTATAAACATGTGAGTAAGAGTAATGGAGGGAGTATACTTTTGTGTACTGATTTGATGAGATCAATGTAAAAACAAATCTGTGTATTTGTGTCCATGTTTTTACAGAAGAATTATCATGAGTAGGGAGAGAGCCACAGAAACTGAAATCTTACCAAGAAATGTCCTCATCAGTCACTTTATCTTGTCGTAGGGAAGTTCTTCAGTTTGTGGAAGTCCCTTAGGAAATGTCAGGAAACATAGCAAAAAGAGGCAAAAAAAAAAGGAACTCCTAATAAAGTAAAACCTGAATTTGGAAATACATTTTTAATAGTGATTAACTTCTAGAAATGCATTCTCCATGTTATTTTAGGCCTGGTTTAGAAAGGGAGTTTAGACCAAATTTATGTTAATGTTTAAATATTGAGTAGCTAATTGAAACTACTTGGTGTGGTTTAGTGCTTCTTCTAAGTCATTATCAAATGAAATTCCTCACGCCTGGCATCACTTGCTCCTCTGCATAGATGGAGAAGTTCAACAACTTGCCCAGGCATGCAGCCATTTATAGGCTCTTGGTTCTGGCTGGCTGTGAGACTGTTAATGACAGTAATTCTTACATCTGTTACTGAGTTTGCTTATAAAGCTTATGAGGGGTATCAGAGGAATTACTGCCCTTCTTTCCTATCCCCCAGCTAACAAGTAGAGATGATTTAGACCTTAATTATTGTTCACATATTGCTACAGTGGACTGAGGAAGAAGGCGTTTGTGCATATGCCGACACTGCCCAACCTTGACTTTCATAAAACTGGAGATGGGGTATGAGATACATATACACTCTTGCTTATTTATCTATATTTCTGCAAATTAACATTATGTTGTTTTTCTGTCTGAAGTTTTCAAAACAAATTAAAGAGCTGCACAGTTAAGATTTTTCTTTACAATATTTATATTCTGAATCATTGATGTTTTTCTGTAAAGTTCAGAATGAATTGCAGTGCTATTAAAAAAACTGATTCAGGAGATGAAGCAGACTTTCACAGTGTTGCCACCCACAAATTATACCTTTTAAACTCTGATTCTGTTTTGGTTTTACTGTTTTGGGTTTTTTTTAAGTCAACGCTAGAGAAGAGGAATCCCAGTGAAAGAAGCAGCTCCTGGATTACAGTGGCTGCCGAGTTGACAAGAGTCCAAATGGCAGGGAGCATCAAATTTTTGGTGGATTCTCTCTGCCATTTTCTTGTCAGCTCCATATAATGCCTTTGGAAACAACTAGTAGATTAATGTTAAGGCGTTTTGTTTTGAATTATATTGATGCTGTGATCTCATTCTTGCCATTTGATGAAAAACTGTGAACATACTGAACTTTTTCTGTGTTTCTGATCATTGTTTGTTCTCTATTCTTGCTTTCATGCCTTAATGACCCTTAGTAATTAAAGTAACCTTTCCTTCTTCGTTTATTTTAGTTGGATGGGGCAGAGCCATCTGGGCAGCTGCAAACTGCTGATGAGGAAGTTGTCTCTGCGGCCTGCCGCCTTGTTTGTGAATGGGCCCAGAAAGTGCTGAGCCAGCCTTTTGATACAGTCTTGGAATTGGCTCGTTTCCTTGTAAAAAGTCACTATATCGGTACCAAGTCAATGGCAGCTTTAACAGTAATGGCAGGGGCACCAGCAGGTAATGAGATAACAATGCTGATTCGATGAAATAGGAGATCTTTTTTTAAACTGTAATAACATCTTGGTTCGAGGAAGCATTTGTCTTCTGGGCAGACTTTAAACACTGAGCATGCGTTTACATTATTTTAGTCTACATCGCTGCAAATTACTTTCCTTGCAGGTAGTCCCCCTAAAGAGATCTGAAAGTAAGCAGTGGTCTAGTTTGTGATTCTCCCATTCCTCTGATGAGGACCCTGGTCTTTTAAAGCACTTCAGGACATGGTTAACTTTAAGCACATAAGTAATTGTGCTGAATTTATGTACCTGGCTATATCAGGAGTTTGGTGCCAGTACAGTGGTGGTTTGTAGACAAACTGCTGGTGCAAGTTGTTGTTTCTGTTTGATAATTTGTCCTGATTTGGAAAAAAATGTCTGTCTTAAATTTCTTTCAAGAGCAGATTTTCTTACAGGCATTTCTGATATGTCAGATGCAAATTTTCCTGAGATGTTTGATGGGTGTCAGGTAGTACAAGCATGTCAGCTGCTGTTGTTTTGATCACATTAGAAATAAGGGCTCAAGGGCCATTGAGTGGGACAGGAGAGCCTTCTCCAGGGCAGTTGTGTGGCTGAGATTCCAGCACTCAATTTCAAATCTTTGTTAAGGATCGAGGTAAAAAGAATTATTTTGTATTTCACAACATCAGAGGGTGGGCTCCCGGACCACAGCTCCTTAGCATGTACTGTGTATTAAAAACCAAATACTTACTGTAAAATGGTGTTTAGTTAATTTATAGTTGAGAGATACTTTAAAAACTGTGAAACCTGTGAAGTGTGAATGAAATGGCGTTAAAGCATTTTTAGACAGGCAGTTGAACAGGGTTAGTTGGTCACTGAGAGAGCATGCTAGTTCTCTTGACTCTTAATAAACAAAAGATCATAAACATGATGTGATTTTATAAGGGAAATTGTTACCAGCTGCACAGTTGAGGCTAACTCCTTGTTGTTCTCCTTAGAAACACCACTTGCTTGTGATCAGCAAAGGCATTGTCTCCAGAAAATATGTTCACCCATTCTGATTTCCTTTTTTTTCACATTTTCCTTTNTTTTTTTTTTTTTTTTTTTTTTTTTTTACCTGGACATTTCTTGTCCTTTGACCATTATCCCTCATCACACAGAGGCTGTTAGCCATTATAATATTATATGCATTGTTTCTAATGTCTTGGCCATTAGGTAATATCTGCTCAGGGCTGCTCCTCTGACACAGACTCGTATCCTTCTGGAAAGATTTTTCATTTTGAAGCTGCCTTAGATGTTGATAACAAAACAAAAACACAGTAGGTGATGAATTGTAAAGGTTCATCTAAAACATACCTACTGCCCTCTACTGTCAGTTAAATGAAATGCACTTTGACAGGAAAGCTGCAATTTGGGATCACTAGAAACAAGATGCCAGTACATAGTATTTTAGGAGCTAATGCCCAGCTTGTCCAACAGATACAGGTTTTGCCACAGATGTGGAAATAAACTGAAACACTGAATAGATTTGAGTGTGAAGTTGATGGGAGTACCTCATGGAGGATGTGTTCCCAGAATGGCTGTGGAGATACAGAACTGTCACTACAGCAGACAGGGTATGTGTGATTATAATTCATTCTTCTTCTTTTATGTTCAGGAATAAAAGGGATCCCCCAGCCCTCAGCTTTTATACCTACTGCTGAAAGTAATTCCTTTCAACCACAAGTGAAAACCTTGCCATCTCCTGTTGATGCCAAGCAGCAGCTGCAGCGTAAGATCCAGAAGAAGCAGCAAGAACAGAAACTGCAGTCTCCTTTGCCTGGAGAGTCTCCAGCAAAGAAAACAGAAGGCACCGCAACCAATGGTGTAACCAGTATATCTAATGGAAGCCCTGCAATTCTGTCTCCTCCACCTATTGGCATTGTTGTGGCAGCCGTCCCCAGCCCAATACCGGTAATGTTCTCCAGCAATTCTCTAGAGAAACCACCTTACAAAAGGGTTGTAAATTGCCAGTAGCTAAGCAGTGATGTCAGTGGGATAGAAAAATGGTTTTCATTCAAAGGCTTGGGTCCCTTGATGCTTTTCTGTCCCAGTGACTGTGTTATACCACGTGACTTCTGGGATTGGTACAGAGGCAGCAGAATTCTGATCACGTAGCATAGACCCCAGGTTCATCTTTGAAGTTTTTGACAGTGGGATTTCAGCTAGCAATAATTAAGGTTATATGTGGAAATAGTTGCTCCTGAGAGGAAGCTGAACCAGATGAGAGAGCTGACACCAGTTATGTGTGTTGCTGAGCCCCTAATGTGGAATCTAAATTGCTTTTCATTGGCTCGGTGCATTTAGTGACAGCAACAATTTTATTTTTTCATGTCCGTCAGTAGTATGGAACATCTTTGTCTTTCATACATACAAAAGTAGGCAGGGAAGGAAGGTTATTTGTTTTTAAGATGTTAGCTGTGTTGTCGATTTCAATGGGTGAGACAATTTTTCTGCCTGATAGTGGGTTTGTATTTAACTCGCTTTTGAAACCTTAACAATGAGCAGTATTTTGAACACATCCTTTCTTCTTTAACCTTTGTATGTCTGTCTTTTTGTTCCATGAGGTGAAGGATTGTATGAGAATAACCCTTTCATTAGCAGAAGTGCAGACTAGTGTGTAGACCAATGCCTCGTGCCTTAAAAATTGAGGCCACGTATCTACCAATCCCTAGGCAGACAAATAGAAATTGTCTTGTCTGTAGTTGAAGAGCTTGTTTTGTTTCAAACTGACATTCATGAGCTTTGCTGTATTGAGCTGTGTTATCCTTCAACTTTGAAATGCTTGGTGATGAGGTGGTCTGTGGGCTTTGAGGACTTCTTGCTTCATCAACATACCTTCTCCTTTTCTCTCACTGCAGGTGCCAAGAACCAGGCAGTTGATGACATCTCCAAGTCCTATGGGATCGTCTGATAGCAAGGTCCTGCCACTCAATGTTCAGGTGGTCACTCAACACATGCAATCAGTCAAGCAGTCACCAAAGACTCCCCAGAACGTTCCCGCCAGCCCAGTTGGTGACCGCTCTGCCCGGCATCGCTACCCGCAGATCTTACCGAAGCCAGCAAATACCAGTGCTCTCACCATCCGCTCTCCCACAACGGTGCTCTTTACCAGTAGCCCAATAAAGACTGTTGTGCCAGCTCCACATGTGAATTCCTTGAATGTGGTAAAAATGACAGCAATATCTCTTGCCCCAAGCAGCAGTAGTGTGCCCGTCAAACAGACGCCTTCAGTTAGCAGTAATGCAGGAGCAGTGGAAGAAGGGAGGACTGGTCCACAGATCAAAAATGGATCTGTTGTTTCACTTCAGTCTCCAGGATCCAAGCCTAGCACTGTTGTAGCTGCAGCTGCAGTCAAGATTAAAATGGAACCAGAAGCATTGCTGGATGAGAACTTGGTACAGGGCCAGGAGAGCTCGGACATGTCTAAATCCATAAAGGCAACCCCTGACCTGCCTCCTGCTCAACTCATTAATTTTGACGTTTCACCCTTGAAGGATTCAGCTGATGATGTCATGGAGGCAAAACCAGTTAAGGGCTGTGATCAGGGAGCTGAAGAAGCAGGGACCAAATATAAAACACAATTAAATGAGATCACACCAGTTTCTTCAGCAGGCAATAATCAAAGCACTCTAAAGCTCTCAGTTGCCAGTCAAAACTTGTCCACCACCAGCATTGGTTCACCTCCTACTGGTGAGTCTATGATTAAAGACAAAGCATGCACTAAAAGTCCGAGAAAGCGACAACCTTCTACACTTCAGGATTCCCAGGTGCCACCTGTAAAGAAACCACTGGTGGAGCAGCTTTCAGCTGGTAATGCTGTGGAGGGTCAAAAAGCAAACAGTGTTAAGAAGTCTCTGAAGGTTGGATCATTAGCTAACAGTGACAATACCACAACACTTGCTCAAGTTCCCAGCAAGGTACCTGTGAAGGTACCTGTACCTTCTGCAGCTGCAGCAAACTTAGCAACAGACCTTTCTTTGAGCACCAGCTTAAGTACCAGTGATTCTACTCTAGGACAGCAGCTTGCATCAGCATCATCTCCAGATATAAAAGTAAAATTGGAAGGAAACATGTTTTTCATAGAAAATGATTCAAAATCTGATGGCAGCTTTAACCCAAATACGTGGCACCATATCACCAAAACTTCCGACTTTGCATCTGTGAGTTGTGAACAGCAGCAGGATATCAGTGTTCTGACTATTGCAGGACACTCTGGCTCGAGTGACTTACAGGAGTCGGCGTGGGAGCCAGTGCACTGCGAAGGTATACAGCAGGATGTGTACAACCAGCAGTTACAGAGCCAGCTCCAGGACTCCTCCTTAGGTCAAATACAAGCACAGTCTTCAAATCAGTTACCTCTGCCATCTGAGCTGAAAGAGTTTGAACATGCAGTCCCGCCATCAAACGAAAACTTCTTTTCATTTGATGATGACCTCACCCAGGACAGCATTGTGGAGGAGCTGGTGCTCATGGAGGAGCAAATGTCCATGAATAATTCTCATCCTTATGGTGGTTGTCTAGGAATGGCACTTCAGAGTCAGACCGCAGCCCAAGGAGCTCCTGTGTCATCTCATCCAAGCAGCACGCACTTTTACCATTCGATCCATAACAACAGCA
>VZRW01007119.1:399720-414411 GCA_013398125.1 Aegotheles bennettii | reverse complement strand
GGCTGGCTCAGACGACTCCTGTAGACAGTGCTCTAGGAAGCAGCCGGCACACGCCCATTGGCACACCGCATTCCAACTGCAGCAGCAGCGTCCCTCCGAGTCCTGTGGAATGCCGAAATCCATTTGCATTTACTCCCATCAGCTCCAGTATGGCTTACCACGATGCCAGCATTATATCAAGTAGCCCTGTGAAGCCAATGCAGCGGCCTATGGCTACCCATCCTGACAAAACCAAGCTTGAGTGGATGAATAATGGCTACAGCAGTGTCAGCAATTCATCGGTTGCAAACCACGGCATCCTTACGAGCTATCAGGAGCTGGTGGAAGACCGCTTCAGGAAGCCTCACGCTTTTGCTGTTCCTGGCCAGTCATACCAGTCTCAGCCACGCCACCATGATACTCACTTCGGTCGTGTGACTCCTGTTTCACCTGTGCAGCACCAGGCAGCCCCTGTCAGCAGCACCACCAAGCAAGAGGGCTTTGCTGTCCCTGCTCCTTTGGACAACAAAGGAACCAGTTCCTCTCTCAACAACAGTCTGAGATGCCGGAGCGTGAGCCCCGCTGTCCATCGCCAGCGTAATCTCAGTGGAAGCACTGTTTACCCTGTTTCAAATATACCACGCTCTAACCTGGCACCTTTTGGAAGTCCAGTGACTCCTGAAGTTCACAGTGTATTTGCTAATATCAATGCAGACACCAGTGCCAATAACCTAGCGCAAAGAAGCCAGTCTGTCCCGTTGACTGTGATGATGCAGACGGCCTTCCCATCTCTTCAGAAACAAACAAACACTAAAAAAATAACCAACGTGTTGTTAAACAAACTTGATTCTGATAGCGATGATGCAGTGAGAGGTTTGGGAATAAACAACATGCCCTCAAATTACACAGCCAGGATGAATCTCACTCAGATTTTAGAGACATCCGCCCCTTTTCCTAGTGCCAACCCGCAAAATATGATCAATTCCAGCACTTCAGTTTATGAATTCCAAACACCAAATTACCTCACAAAAAGCAGCAGCACCGATCAGATCAGTTTTTCTTCTGGAGATAACCAAGCACAATCAGACATCGGAGAGCAGCAATTAGATTTTAGCAGCACTGTAAAAGACCTTTTAGGGGAGGACAGTCTGCCTACAAACCAGCAGCTGGTGAATCAGGTGGCATCAGATCTCAGTAACGTTGCATCTGTCTTTTCCAGCGACATCAGGTTGTCTTCCGAGCTCTCAGGCAGCATTAATGATCTGAACACTTTAGACACAAATCTACTGTTCGACCCAGGTCGTCAGCAGGGACAAGATGATGATGCTACACTGGAGGAATTAAAAAATGACCCCTTATTTCAACAAATCTGCAATGAATCCATTAACTCAATGACTACATCAGGTTTTGAGTGGATGGAGAGTAAGGATCATCCTGCTGTTGAAATGTTGGGTTAATCTTGTTTTATAATATGTATGTAGCACACTGTATCTAAAAGACAGACGTATTGTATTTGTCTTAATGGAAGTGCCTCCCGCAGCAGAAACACTTGCTATGTATTGTGGCATTTTAAAAAAAGTTTGCTGTACCCGTTGCTCATTCTTCAGCAGGGAAAAGGCAGTCTTGCCAGTTTTAAACAAATCTCTGAAGCTGGTGGGCTATCAAAGAGCCAGTATTAAAATTTGAATTCTATAGTGTTTCCCATTCAACATTTCTTATCATAGCAAATAAGGAAGTGGCTAATAGCCAGCCAGCACTGACAGCTATGGCTGAGGCTTTGGGAGGGTTTTAAGTCAAGCTTGTTAGTAGGCTTTCCATACGTTGTATTGCTTGTTACTTACTGGTGGTCCTTACTGACCTTTGTCATTCAGGTCTGAAACGCAGGGTGCCTGCAGGTAGGTGGGTGGTGGGGCATGGGTTCAGGTGACCCAGGTGCCATGCAGGTGCCTGATCGCTGTGTATCTGTCTTGAGCACTGCTCAGTGGTGAACTGTGAGAATTCTGTGTAGCACTGGTGCCATTGACATCTCTAGTAAAACACAGAGATAGGAAAAACTAACAGGAATTATCGAGGAAAAAGAAAGATGCACTAAATGTTTTATTTAAGAGGAATAAATCTATGTAGTTATTTTATCCATTAATATTCATAACATACTTGATATTTTAATTCTCACTTCAATGTTTTTTATACTAGGTAAAATTCATGCAAAAAGATTTTGAGCACTGAGATTTAATCTAGGCATAACACCCTATTTTAAAGTTACAGGTACTGTTTAATTATTTATCAATGCTAGAGAAGGAATGTGATATTTTCCCTCTTTTTTTTAAATAAAAGAGCTGCTGGAGCTCATTAAAATACTATTTTTAAAGATTCATTTTTAACTTTGCTCTTTCCTAACCTAGTGGAGGGTGTAGGAAGATGTTATTTTCTCCGTGTTTCAGTAGGTTGAACTTTTCTGTCTTTCTTGCTCCCTTTCTCTCAAACAAAAGATGAGTAAAATATTAGAAAACGTGATGGATCTAAAAATATTTCATGTAGAGCCATAATACTGACAGGCACTTTACGGATACACAGTAAGACACGTGATCTTTCTTTTGGTAAAACTTCTTTTAGAAGTACCTGCTGGTTTAGAAGCCTGAATTCCATTTTCCTAAGTGATTTGACAGGACTGGTGAATCTCTTTTTTTTTTTAAGAAGTCCTTAGCTGCCTCTGTGGAAAATGAGATACAGACTTCTGCCTCACTGGTCTGCTTGAACCAAAAAAGACCTTTTGTTTTATCAGCGTGGCATGGATCTCTCCAATGGTCAAAAGAGAGAAGTACTTAACCATGACCTGGGCCATGACCCTGATGCTAGAAAGAGGACTTAGAGAGGCAAACTTTTCCAAAAGAGTTGCTGCACTGAGGGATGCTACAATACCATCCCTTAAGCTTAGCATAAAATTGATTATTTCTCCTGCAAACTGACAGAAAATATTTTCCTCTCATTACTACTTTGAATTAGGGATCGTGAATTCATGAAGGGGGGGCACAGTACACCCCCTAGATTTACTTAAGGGGAAGATACATTTTTTGGGTGATTAGTGGTTTTTTGTTTCAGTGTCTTGGTGGTCTTCTATTTCTTCTGGTTTTGCTGATGACTTGAGACACCAGTACTGGTCAGGTTTTTTGGCAGTGCTGACTCAACTTGTGCTGCTGCATTGGCACTTGAGGTGCTGGTGTGCCACAGCTTCTCTTGCTCTTGCCCCCATTCATCACCAGTCTGTGGCCTCTTCTGCAGGGACAAACAGTTGTGCCAAGCTATAGCACCTTATGGGGCCTGATTTCACTGTGTTTGCATCAGAAATTTTGCCACTTCTTTAGGAACAAACTTGGAGATTCAGATCCTTCCTTGAAGTATATGGGTGTGTGATGGTGTGGTTTGCTTCATTTAAGACCAAGTGACCCTTTTAAGTTTTGTTAAGGGGATGGGAAGGAGACTAAAAAACTGCATGATAGCCTTCTGCTTGTTATCTTGCCAGGTGTCTGTTAGTAAGGCTTGAACCATTTTTCTTGCAGACTAAAGTTGCTGAAGGCAGGGCTTGAGTTGTGTACCTGCCTGTGGCCTTTTGCCAGAGATGTGCTGAACGTCATCTTGCCTTGTTGACTTCACTGGGTCATGAAGGACACTCGGCACCTCTTTTTCTTCCTTTTTTCTTTTTTCCCTGACCCTGTGCAAAAAGTGCCAGCACTACTGTGACTCGGTGAAACCTACCTTCCAATGGAGAGCAGTAGAGGAGGAGATGAGCACCAGGGAGAAGCTGCACACACGCTGCAGCAGCCCGTGTGTTTGCATGATGTGCTGGCCTGACCTCCAGGTCACTAATACCGAGACCAACGCTTGGGGGAAATAAGTTTTTGCTTAATTCCACTTTTTTTTAAGAAGACTACTCAGAAAAGCAAGAGTAGGTTTAAAGCTGATGTTCTAAATCATGCAGCCGTCACCAAAGGTTTTTAAAGGTGCGTTTAAAATGATTTTTAAATAGGAACATTACATTGGGCCTAATGTGACTTAATTAGCAGAAATATTCTATAATCAGTGAATTTAAAGGAAGTATATGCTTAATTTAAGAAGTGCTAAATTCAATAAGGATTGCTTCAAGTAAAATCCAAGGCACTGGCACAGCTTTGTACATTGGTATGTAGTATGTTAGAGGTGTTTGTGTGTTGGTGTTGTTAATGTTAGGTCCCTATACTTAGTGCTAGTTAGTTCTTTACTATACATTGAGACAGAGCACTACTGCACACCAAAGTATGCAATACCCAAAGGAAAATTCTGTGATTCTAACAAATGGAAGCCTGTGTCAGATACTCCAAAACTAAGAATTTGAGACAGTTCTGACCCCTTGTTTACGTTATTGGCTTCCTACTAACATGAGAGAAATTATTTTGATAGCAGTTTTTGCTAAAGTACACGAGCTAGTGAATCTGTCCCCTGTGTACAGTATTGCAGCAAACACTTTAAATTTGGTTGGTTTGTCCAGCAAACTTTCTGGGTTCATATATTGCACTAAAATTCTGTTGAACCTGTGGCAGGCACATTCCTTAGGATAAATGCAACAAATACGGCCCACAGAATTTAAAAAAAGAAAAAAAGCAAAACAAAAAAAACCTTTTTAATGTGTTTCATTATTAAAAGGCAAAATGTCATTAAAAGTGACAGGTGAAATTGTCTTATGTAGCAATGTGCATTGATCTCAATGAGATATTTCTATTATTCTCTTACATGAGAATATTACAGCAGGAAAAATTAAGTTTAGTTTGCTTCACCATGTTAATACATGATCACAAAACGTGCATGAGTGTTAATGACTTAATCTTGTACAGTACTAGATATATTCCTGTAACCACTTTTATTTTTTTTATTCTTTTGCTGTATTGAAACTGGTTCAGTGTTAACCAGGTGAGCATAGTTATTCACAAGTTATTTACTTTTTTATGTTAATTAATTCAGCTTAGTTATTGCTGAATATGTTCCTTTCTTGGATTATTTTCTATTGTTCTGGTGTTGAAAAACATTTTTGCATAATTTTATCATGATAAGAATTCATGAAGTAAATAATTTGCAAATAATTGCAATAAGCACTGACTTCTGAACTGAAAAGAAGGAAAGCGTTTCTTGTGCAGTGCATCCAAGGTTCATATAATAGTCTTGTACTATACTGTGCTTTATTTACTGCACCATAAGGAAAGAAAAATCCCTGTTCCACGTTTTCATTTAGTGCAGGAAATCCAATTTCTCCCCTCTTCCCCAGTGTTTTTGTTGTCTGTTGTACTGCTGAAACTACAGTAGTTGAATATTGCAGTAGCATTTCAGTTATTTTTTTTATTGAAAGTGCTCAAAAATTGTTTTTTTAAATGTTTTCAAAAACAATAAAACATTTTATATTAAAATGACTTCCTGAGTTTTTTTCTTCATATGGAAAATGTGTGTTAAGGTTGACCTAAAATACAGAGCTTTCTGTTTGTGTCCAGCTGTGCCAGTTTGCTGCAGTTGCTGGGCCCCATCATTCACTTAAAGCTGGGAGTGGAGGTGGATCTTCCCAGCTAGGATGCCTTGACCAGTCTGTGCTCTCAGAACCATCTCTTGAAAGAAGTTGATGGTAATGGGTTTCTGAGCATTCACTATCTTTATATTCCATTTTTGTAGGTATCTCTTTTAAGTGGGAATACTTGTGTGGTAGTACTAGTACATCTGGGGGATAAAAGCTGCAGCTTGACTCGCTGCTGTAAAGGGGAGAATACACTGTTTGGGTCTATGGAGTCCTTCATTTGGGTTTAAAATTGTGTGTAAACCCAGCAGTGTTACTAGCACAGTCTACGTGAATACAATGGAAAAGTATTGCCACAGAGCAGAAACTGGCTGTAAGAAAAATGAGGGTGAGGGTAAATACTCAGGTTTTCATGCCAAAAAAAGCACTGGTTAACAGGCTCCATCCCAGGCTACAGAGGTGCTGAGATGAGCTGGAAGGTGGCAGATTTGACGGTGGAACAAAATGGCTTGTGTTTGTTATTACAGGAAAAGAATCATCAGTGAGACATAAATGAGACAACGTGAATGAAAGAGCATCAGCAAGACAGATTAATTTTAGCATGACATTGCTATTAATATATCTCACTGGATTCTAAATTAACCTGCTCTAAAAAGAGTTCTCAATAAACAATTCAGAGACACGCTTTCTCTGTGTTTCACAGTCATAAAAATGCAAATTAAAAATTCCCAAGGAATGAGAAGGAATATAATGTAGGAGATATAAAAGGCTATTTTAGAAATTGATAGTTCATCTGAAGTAATAACTGGTTTTAATTGTAATCTTTCAGCTGTAACCTGGAAAGAATTTTCCTTAATGGTTAATAAAACAAACAAAACAAATTGTGACTGAATGGAAATGGCCTAATGGGAAAGACTTGAGGTAGAAATGTCAAACTAAATTCATGATCAAAATAACTACCTCAAAAGGTTGAAGTCATGAACTTTGTAGGTTTTGAGTTCGCATGTGTGAATGCAACTGGCATTCTGGTAAGCAGAATTCCCCCTCAAGGGTCACAAGGATTGCTGTGTTGAATTAGCCAGTGGTTCATCCAGTCTGTATGGTGTTTCTGGCAACTGATGGCACCCTCTTCTACAGAGGAAGAAGCCCTGCATTATTAGGTGGTCACAGAATAAATTGCCTCCACAAGAGCTGCTCTCCTCTACCCAAGAGCTAGAAGCTCAACCTCAACCCAATGCATTAGAGCTGGGGTGACTCAGTGACCTCTGGAGTTTCCTTCCAACCCCACTTTGTCAGCACGTGCATTAAGGCTAGAGGGTTACGTAACCCTAACTGGATATGACTGGGTAGCATGGCTGCTCTCACTCAGGTAAAGTTTAAGCATATTTGATGATCATCAAATTCATTTGACAGCAAACGATTATCTGGGCCTCCTCCGATGTGTAAGTCAGAGATAACCAATACCTGGATCTTGCTTCCCTCCTCCCCCTCTTACAAATGGTGCGAATTGAGCTTGGATAAGGAGAGGAAGTACAAGAAAAATGTATAGTGACACTTACAAATTGTGGAATAACTCTGGAAAGCAATTCCAAACTTAAGAAATGAGCAGTGACTTGACTGTATGCCTAAGATGTTTCTAAATAATGCTTACAAGGGAGTGCAATAAAACTTCAGTGTAATGTTCAACATTGATGTTCATGTAAAACTTCTAATTGGCATAGCGTTTCTAATAGTTACCCATAATCATCCAGACCAGAAGACCGTAACACATCACAGTTAGTGATCCACATAACAATTAACAACAGTTAAACTGAATATGCCCAGCCCTCTGCTGCACTGTGCTGTTCATGTGTGGTGCTGTACTTGTCCCCTGACTGCAGGGTAAACTTGGCCAGGCAACCATAACAGGGGAGGCTGCAGGCAGCTCCCACACTCTGCTGGTGGTTACTCTGCCTGCGTGTCCTTGCCTTTATCTAAAAGTGCAGCAAGACATTCTCATGTGAACATCCCTTCTGCTTGACAGTAGAAATAATGAAAAGTTTTTTTGTAAAAAAATCCCATAATAGCTCAAATGACCCTCCCGGGGCAGAAGCTGCATGTGGGTTGGAAGCCAGTGCTGGATAGCTGGGGATCTGAAGGGATGAAAACTAACTCTACTGTCCTCTCCTTACAGTGTTAGCTCTGGCAAATGGCATTTTAAGCAATACTTCACAGAACCTGAGTGCCTTTTTTACAGCTATCATAACAAACAAGCACCTCCTAGTGCATAATTAACATATAATGAAACTGCAAATATTTCAGTATCTGTTGCTTTTCCTGCTCAACTTGCTAAAAAAAGGAATAATAAAATATAAACTAAGCAAGGCCAGATCAATTTAGTCAAAAAACTTGGAACATGGAGAAATTTGCTTAGAAAACATATAGTGCTAAAATGATGGCAGTTTCATTCTGCAGATGGCAGTGTTTAAATACCCAAACCAGAAGACCACCTTGATATAATATAGAATATGTAACCAAGTGATTGTAGTTCCTGATAGCTCATAACATTTCTGCTATGTGCTTTGAATATGTAGGAGATATCCTAACAGTGATGTAGATACTCAGGATGTGTTGCTTTGGAATGTTTCCGTATCTATTCTTCAGTGGCTTTGTTGTGGCTTCCCCTGAGTCTGTTCCTCCTGGGCCTGCCTACCCATTCTCCATAGCTGGTAGTGCCTCAGCTCTGCAATCATTAAAAAGGCCCATTTTTGTCCCTGTGCCTCATCTTTCCTCTGGTGTCAGCTTCCTTTTAATAAAATGGATATGGATAATATGTGGATTATGATAAGTTATGTATCGTTGGAACTTTGCCTCTCCACACTACCTAATTAGATGATGTCCATTAGAATCAAGTTTTCAGTGGATCTCAGGCACTGTTTCAAACAATGTTAGCAGTATGCTATTGATCTGGAGCATAGTCTGTTGCATATGTGGAGGTTTTTCGACACAAACATTAAAATTCTACTTGAAAATTTGGCCAAAGAATGGAAATGGGTCTTAGGAGTTTGTGAGAAGGCTCCATTTGAACCTATTTATGCATACAAGTAGCCACTTTTGGTAGAAATACATTCAGAGGAGTACAGAAATTATACCAAATAATCTAAACTTGGTTTTAGAGCCTTAATATATCTTAAAGACAGGAAAAATTAGATGCATAGGAAGCTGAAAATACCTCTCCATTTATTCAGGAGTTGGTAGCTTTATGTGCAGTTATTAACTTGGTGCTAGTGGATTTTTGTGAAGACTAAACTGAACAGGGCACTACCTGGCTGCTGCTGAGTCTATCTGTACCCTCAGGTTTTCTGAGTGCCATGTGGAGGAGGGTGGCTACTAAGAATCAAGCAGTGACTGTCCCTGCAGCCTTCCTGAAGTAGCTGACCTACCCATCACTACAAATCTGTGCTACTCAACACGCTTACTTTAGAGAGCTATTGGGCTCCCTCTTTTCAAATATCCTTTGTTTTTTAGTATGGATAGGAAAGCACCACAGTATAACTGTATTACATTATAAACTAACTGATTAGGATTCACTCATCTCCTTTCTCTATGAAAAATACCCTTGAGTGTTCAATTCGCCCGCTCTATATCAGTACCTCAAAAGGCCACTTGTTCCAAGGGCTGTGATAATCAGTTCCCAGAGAGATCAAGCACAATTCGTCCTTGCTCTGAGACAAGATGAGGCATTTTGAAATGTGCTGTTTAAAAAGCTGTGTATTAGCAATGGTTATTTCTGACTGGAATAAAATGTTATTTGATTCTTTCTATTTTAAACTGCTTTGAAAATCAGAACATCTCTTCTGCTACATATGTATAGATGAGAGGGGAGATGAAGCACCTGTGTCCAGGAGGCCTCACTGAGAGGTTCTTGTACCAATGGTGTAACTAAAATCTACTCTGACAAGGGTTACTTGTGGAAAGCAAAACTAATGCTGGGGCCTAAAATGGCTGCCTCTGCAAGAGAAAAATCAGAGACCTTAGTGCTTACTAACACAGAAATTTTGCTGCTTTAGAATTATCTGAAGTTGCATTTTTTATAAGTAACAATTACTAAAAGTAGCTATGTGATACAGGAGGACATTTGCACTTCTCTTTGTTTGGCAGAGGTAACAGCCTTCTCACTAGCAGGTATCTTGTACAGCATGAGCAAGGCCCTACACCTTTGTCAGACATCTTGTTTTTTTAGGAGTACTTTCTTGTGGGATTACTTTCTATGCCAGACAGATCTGAAGATGTGTGGACACTTGTTGGGTGCTGTGCTATTATGTCTCATTTGGCCTTACTGGTAATTAATTCCCAAAGGCAACATTTTCAAGTTCAGTGGAATCAGTCAGTGGACCAAGGACAACACACTGAAGAACTGTGTGCTCAAAAGTAACTGAACACTAAAAAAACCTCAGAAGTAATTAAAACCAACTTTAAATGGCAATTACTTACTATTCCCATTTTTCTAATGGAATAAGAGAGAAACACTATGAGAAGGAGCATTTTGTGTGAAAAGGAGACAGAGGTAAAGATGGGAGTGTATGAGTGCTGCTCAGTCATGTGCCCAAGTCAGAACAGTAGCTTCTCTGGTCCTAGCGATGTTTCAGGCACTGGTAAAGAGCATACAGCATGTACTACTTGTGCACATATAGAGAATGAGAGCCTCAAGGTATTTAAAGAAGAAAAGCCCAAATACATCGTCCCTGAAAAGATCTTAACTCTGTAACATTGTGATGGGTTGAGCTGTTAGCAGAAATATCCACAATGCCCATGTTAACCATGGGATCAGTGGTGGTGAATTAAGCTGGGAACAGCATGACAGCAGTTGACTGGAGCTCAGCACCTCCGGATTTCTGTTCTGGCAGCTCTCCTCCCCCTCAAGCTGAAAATAGGGAGAGAAAAATGACATCTGAGTGGTGGTGATTCAGACAAGCGTTCACCATTTCATTCAAATGCATATGCACAAAATGACTGTGACTTTCCACCTCCACCACAGTTGCTCTTCTTACTATGCAGGTTTGCTCTTCAAGCCAAAGAGATTTCCAAAAGAAATTCCTTGTAAACTGTTGTAATAGTCACAGAAAGTAGGAAAAATATTTCTTACATCTTTCCCTTCTCTCAGCCTCCCCCTGTGAGAGCTGGAGATCTCAGAGCTTTCCTGAGGGACAGGGATCTCTGCAGAGGGATGGAGGGAGCTGGCCCAGGGCAGGTGTTGGTGCCTTGGGAACCCAGACCCATGCTTCCAGAGCAGTGTTAAATTTTGTCTGCAAGCTGCCCTGAAAAGGAAGTACTTCAGTGGGGAATTTCTGGTTCACATCTGGTCTGTCCCTGGGTGATGGTTCCGCCTTGCTGTCATCCTGCAGGGACAAGTAGGGCTGCAGGGTTTGAGACAGCTGGAGGCAGTGGCCTGGCAGTAGACAATACAGGAAGCAACACTTATCCAAACAGAATGTGTGTTGCTTTTCAGGGAAAGAAGAAAAGCTGAAAGCAGAACGTGTGACTTTGGAGAACTGAGAGTGAAAAGGACCACTAAGGGGCTGGTGAAAACCTGAGCGTGCAATGCAATGCAGAGACAACAGTCAGTCTGGGGTGACTTTTACTAGATTGAAGTTCTTGCTTACAAAATGTAACCTTTCATCCTTGTATCGATTTTGTTTCTTGCTATCATGATGTTTTAAATCTAGTATTAAAGTGCCAGCATCTGGCACGTATTTGCATGTAACTCTAGAGCTGAGAAGAGCGTTGAGTCTTGGGCTCTTAGCTGTATCTCTGCCACTAGTCTCATTAGTGAGGCATTGTCATGCTAGTAGAGAAATTGAGATTACTAGGCTATCAATAGGTATTTACTTTTCTTAGTCATAGCAATGACTCACTAGCAATATTAATTTTTCCTATTCATTCCCTCTTGTATGTAGTTTTCCATTTACCTGTCACTGTGACGCTGTGAGTGGTTCATTGTAACATTTTCTATTGTGTGACTCAGTAGAACAAAAGACAAAGCAACAAAGATCTGTATGTGTCATTTGCATCCAGAATTTTTGTTTCATTGTGGTTAAAATGACTTCTGATTCCTTTGGTTTAAATGAAGAGCAGTGAAGATAATTTATCCAATTTGATTTAAAATCCTCTGTAGCAAAAACATGTCCTGTATTTAATAAGATAAAACATACTTTGATGTCACTTGATGTCCTAGCTTTTGTAACTTAACCATGACTATAGTTAATATATATTCCTAACCTAAAAATTATCTTACTATGATAATCCTTTGGAATTCTGAAACAAATGTCCTTTTCCCACATTATTTCCTCCTTGAAGAACAAACAGTGCTTTGTTTTTTTCAAAGCAGTACCATATTAGAGTGAATGGATTCTCTTCAGCTTATAAAAACGTATATAAAGACACAAATCAAATATTGTAAATGTATATAAAATTCAAACCACAAATCGGGTCTATCAGGCTGCCACCATCTAAGAGATGGAAAATGTTTTAAAGTTTGTAATTTTTTGATCTATCATGGGACCGAAGGTTAATTTTGATGGCAAGAGAAGTCAATCTTCTTTGTTAACAGATGATAACTCACTATTGAGATGGAGTAATGAGATAAAATATTAATATGTTTGTAATGGTCTTGATGTACAGTTAAAGTGTTCCATTGCACTCAGATGATCCAAATGCAGGTTATTCTTTGCAACTGTAAATCAATTATTTGCAGAACAAGGAAGAGCTCTCAGAAGAGCTCTCTTCCACTATTAGTCTGTAATTGTGTAAGACCATAAAATATTAAATGCTGGAGATATATAGCTTACATAAGAACTGAATGTTTGTTAACAAACATGTTGCAATTTATTTTCCCCTCTTTTTAAGTAAAAGACTACTTTAATTTAAAATTCTTCTATTTTGAGTGAACTGCTAGATGTCTGGCTGGAATATCGATGATAACTATTGATCTCACTGAAAATGCACAGAGACCTTTTCTTAGCATATGGATGCCTCTGGGTAACAAACCTAAGCCTTGTTGATAGAGGTCATCTACTGATGGATTTGGGATTTGACTGTTGTAAGTCCTGTTCTGGACAACCAGTGGTCTTTCCACACAACAAAATCAATCAGTGAGACCTTACTTGGGGCTGTGTTACACTCTGTTACTTAAAAAATTGTAATATAACAAATTGAGTATGCTAATGCCCTGTTGTAAATTTCAAAAGGACATTATTTCAAATATCAAAGTTTTTGAAATGACACGTTACTCAGAATGTAATGTTTGAGTTTTGATGTCTTACAAAAAAACCCAAAAAACTAATGTGCCAAGTATTTTTTTGTTAGAGTAATGAATACAATTTTGAAAAAAAATCCATAAGATTCTGGGGATCTGATGCTTTCTGTCTGCCATGGTTTGTACACTCTAGCAAAGTGTAACAGGCAGCACTGCCAAACCAGGTATTCAAGCTCGACAGTCACAAAGCCACGTGCTTTTTCTAGCAAGCTGTAAGAATCCTTTACTAAGCAACGTTAGGCTCAGCCACAGAAACAAGTGCTTCACAAAGTAACTGAACCTGGAAACCGTGCCAGCTATAGCTTAGGCAGTTTTCCCCTGCTTGGCTGTCACCCAGGAACCTCCCACTCAAATTATGAGAGGGATCTAAACTCATGCTGGGCGAGTGCTGTAGGTAAAGCTGAGTGAACTGGAGAGAAACATTGGGTGTCCAGATCCGCGATCCAGAAACAGAAGGGAGCTGTTTCTTTTGAATTACACAAAAGCTTTTCTGCATCTTTTTTCCAGACTTTGCCTGTTGATCTAATAAAAGACCTTGTTTCTTCATGTAAATCTGCTTATTCATATTCATCGCCAATCATGACTGCAAAGACACTTGCCCAAATGGCACTTTGTTTCTCAGCCCCTCCCCTGATTCTTCACAGGTAATACTCTACATTTGTTCTGGGACACTACAAACCAATGGTGCTGTTGAGATTGCCTCTCCTTGGAGCCTCCTTCTAGCCCTGGGAGGAGAGCACAAGTGTGTGTGATACAGGGCAGAGGCTCGCCTGAGCCTTGCCGTGGAGGTGTTACTTACCCAGGTGTTTCGTGGTCTCCTTGGGGCACAGTCCAAAGAGCTGAGCCTGCCTCTGTGTTTGTTTTGGAAAAGGCAGAGTTTCTCTTTGGATAATGAGAGAAGTAGGTCACCCAGGTTGTGAGGGGCCAGGTTGAATGAGCTGAAAGATGATGAAAGGTGCTGGTTCCCTGCCAGTACAGATGCTGCAACATTTGTTCCTTGTCAGCAACACACATGATTTTCCACGTGTTCACCCTGAGACGAAGGTCTGTCCTCTGCACTCGCAGGCTGTGCAGTGCCTGGAGGAGTCTGGCTCAGGCTTGGAGAAAGGCAACAAAGCTCAGACTAAACCACCCTACTTCACTGATGTTTTTTTCAGCACAGCTCTTCCTGTTGTCCTCTGTCGGCTGGGGAGGCCGGTGGGCAGGGAGGGCCTCCTGAGCCAGATGCTGAAGGCAGGGCGGATTTAAGCCATTCCCAAAACAATCCAGGACCCAGGTCCTGCCATGGGGAATGGGGGTGAGCACTGCCCGTGGCTGGGGCCTGGAGCGCTGGCGGGATGCTGCCATGCGGCCTTGCCAACGCGGGGCTGTGCCCCCCTGAGCTTCCACCGAGGGGACGGCTTTTGAGAAGATGGAAGATCTCTACAACATGGTGTCTGTGATTGCAGAGGAGGATTTCCCAGTTTATCTCTCAGCCTCCCCCAGCGTCCCCCATGCCCGGGTGCAGTCGGCCCCTCGCACCGCAGGGACTTCCTTCCTCCCGCCGAGCCCTGCCAGCCAGCGCTGCCTCGTCCTGCCGGGCAAGGACCTTTCTGCACACGGACAATGGCTGTTTTTTCCTCTCAGTTTCCCCACGTTTGCAGATCCGGGAGGGTTCCCGGGTGGGGAGGGTTTAGGCAGGAGCTCTCACAGCTTGCGCCGGGCCCCCGGAGATGGGGAGAAGACCCCGACGATGCAAATCACAGGGGAAATGTTTAGAGAAACGACTTTATTCACCGCATGGCCTCGCCAGGGGGTGCCCCTGGAGCAGGGCTCGGGGGGCGCGGTGCCGCCCGGAGGCGCAGAGAGCCCTGAGGGGCCGCGGGAGCCGGGCCCGCCCCGCGCCTGG
>VZRW01007119.1:329371-399162 GCA_013398125.1 Aegotheles bennettii | reverse complement strand
CCGCCTTGGGCAGCTCCCTGGGGACGGGCGGGCTGGGCCAAGCGGGGCTCCTCGGCCCCGCTCCCGGGGTCTTTGTTCGGCCGGAGCGGAGCGGGGCTCAGCCGTGCGGGAGGCGGCTCGGGGCGGTGAACTCGCGGGGGGCTGGCGGTGGCTCCGCAGCCGCTGCTGCCTGAGGCCGCGGATCGCGAGCCCGTGGGGCTTTGGGGGCTGTGCCGGGCTGTGGTGCTGGGCCGGGCAGGTGGGGCGGCCGCATGCGGCCTCTGGCCGGGGCAGGGTCCATGGCACAGGCAGCTGTGCCCAGGGAGAGAAAGTCGCTTTTTTTATTTAGTTGCAGGTACAGAGTAAAAGCTGTAACCATCTGCAAGCTGTTCGGTACCCGTGTGAGATGTCTGTCATGTCTCTGAGCCAACAGGAGACTTTCCCCAAGGCTTTGATCGGCTCGGTTTGTGTCCAGGCAGTGATGATCTCCGTGCCACTGCACACTTGTTGCATCCTTAGCAGGAATTCACTTTGTTAAAACTATGAAATACTATTCCTGGTCTGGTAGCACGGTTCTCTTACTCGAGTTCTGCTTTATTTATAGAGAAGTAACTTTAAACCTCTCAAGTGATTTTTTTTCTTCATCTTAATATTTGCATTTCATCAGAGGTCTAATAGGAAATTAGCACAACGTGCTGCAAGGCTTGTAAAGCACTTCCTATTGCGAGATCCTATTTTCAGTTGCTGGTAACTTTTTGAGGCTAATTGGACTAAAATATTCCATGCCTCAGGCTCTCTATTTTACCTCTATTCAACTTTGGCCAGTTTAGGTGGTTTTTAGCCTCCCTTGCTGCGGGGAAGATATTTTGAAATCTAGTCAAAATTGAACAATTTTGATATTCCCTCCATCCTTTGGAACATGAACATGTTTCTTTGGAACAGCTGGAGGAAGGGGAAGAGAACTTGTGTGTAACAAATCTATCAGTCTCCATCGTTCAAAAGCTTAGCCAAACTTTTTCAAGTTATAAATGTGAAAAATGCAGTTTGTTTATGATTAGAAACTTTGATATTCAGTTGGTGTTTACTGATTCACATGTAAAGAACTTGCTCCATTTTCTTTGTAGTTTTCACATGTGCTTCATGCACAAATGACAAAACAAATGATCTTGGGGTTACAGGAAAACTGGTGCCAGCTGCTTTTGTGCAGGGCACTAAAATGGAAACTGCAGTTTTGCCTCTCTAGATTGTCTTCTTTTTGTCACCAGAGTTTAAATCTGGAAGACAGCATACACAATCACAACAAAACCACAAAGTCAGAAACCCAAATCATATAGGAAGTAGCATCAAGGAGTTTTCTGTAAAAGACTTTTCATAGTCTGCAGACGGGTGCTTGCCCAGGGCTGCTCCGTGACCCATTCTGCAAGATGGATTTGCTTGGTGTATGAATCAGAATTGTCTGGTAAAAGAAAGTGGTATTATCTGCAAAACCTCTTTATTTGTTGCAGCTATTGCATACGCTTATGTTGTAAATATAATAATTGTAAATAATTGACAAATAAGTAATGAAAGTGAGAAGAAGTTGATCAAATTGTTGAGGCAGTTGAATGCGGTTTTAGAGTGTGGATTTTTCTTCCCTACCCCCCTCCCAAGTTATGTGTTTATTTCAGATTTCTTGGTTAATCCTATATTAGTCACTGGAACTTAATAAAGAATTGCTAATACAATGTTCCTGACACAAACCGATGAAGAAGCTGGAATGAAAAGGAAGCTATAGCTGAGGTTATTGTATATGCTGTATTTAGATATCTGAATTTCAGTGCCTCAATCTAGCTGATGCAGTTGTCCTTAATTTCTACAATTTCAGTTCTTCTATAAAATGGGTATAGTATTCTTCTGCCACCCATAGGACTTCTTGTGATCTAGTAGGATATTGAAATAATAAGCACTAGAAGAGTCAGTAGGGAAAAACAAGTAATTCTGTATTCAGAGCAGGGTCTTAGCAGTGGAAAATGAGGTCTGGGGTCGTATGTTGAAAAGTGAAGCCAGGAGAAAATCTGAAACAGCAGTTCGTGAGCAATACCAGTTTGGTGGGTGTCTGTCTCTTAGAATTTATGATCCTATCAGAAGTTCTAGTGGGATGAATATACAGTAACAGGCTAAAATTAATATAATTAGGAACAACATTAGACTGAAACCGAATGCTGATCACATTTCTGAATTATTTTTTTCATGAATTATTTGCGTTGCAGGATAGTATATAGATAAAAGGCAAATAATCAGATTGCTACACCTTGCTACAGCTCATCTCAGTGTAGAAAAATAAAGACCTCTTATAATATTTTTAAAAATTACTTTTAATCCTTGCATTAACTTTTTTTTAAAGAGGAAAGAAATGCCTTAAAGTATACTTCCCACCTCCAGATCAGACTCCTCACAATGCTCTTTGCCCCAGGCTGCTTGAAAAAAGTCAGTTGGGAGCATTAACTGCTGCAGACTTTGCCTTGACCCCTGAGGTGGGTAACTGTGCCTGCTGTTGCATATTTGCAATACATCTATCTTTGGGTATAGTTGCAAGTGTTGGTTCAGATCCACAGGAGCGGACTGACACAACTGCTGCTGCTTCTCTTGGTCACAGCAGTGGTAACTCTGCTGGTGCTCTTAAATTTGCTTGAGGTGGGGTGTCCTTAGCTGCAGGGTTTTTGGCTGAGGGACTTGCTAATACAAAACTATTAGGTTGCCAAGACTTGGATTTCTGTAGACTAAACACTTGAATCAAGCATTTTCTGACACTGAGCTATTAATTTCCAGTCACTGTGGGTTTGTGGCAGTTGACTGCAATACTATATACAGCATTTTCTAACAGTAATTGTGGAATGATATTTCAGAGATGGAAGGAAGAACTGTTGATATCTCAGCTAATGCTCTGTTATTTCTTTGCCTACAGAAGTAATTATGTTTTTCAGTGATTTCCTGGGTTAAAAATATAATTGTTAAAGTATTGTCCTGAATGGAAATGTATTTATTTCTGTTTTCTATTCAGATACCTGCTTGCACTGCAGGACTTTGGAATGCCAGTCTGTATACAGGTATTTCATAGCCAGTTTAATTGAAACATTTCTGTATGTCACAGTTCTTGCACTTCGAGCCTGAATTAAGGATTTTTTTTATTTGCTTAGTTAACTTGCATTATTTGGGCAATATAGAAAGAAATATTTCTTCTGATCTGTTGTGTCTATTATGTTTGATCTGTTTCAGGGTTCAAACTAGTAATGGGAAGTTCTCACAGGCAAAAGTACACTTTCCACTTGTATGTCTTTGCCATTTTAGATTTCTGAGTCACTTGAGAGGTGTCCTATGTAAAAAAGGTGTTCTTGTTTTCTTCAGATCACGTAACATTTCTCACAAGTGTATGGTATTTCATTCTGGAAAGCTTTAGATATGTTTTTGTGTTCCTTTAAGATACACTATACTACTGGAGTAGGTTGTTTATGGTTACCTAGCTTGCTGCTGGTGAACTGAATATCTTGGGTACACGGTTTGTCTTCTCTGCTTGTGCACACCTTACCCCACAACCCTTCTTGTATTGTTGTATTTTGAAGGTGATGCTGAAGATATCTTTCAGACATTGGAAACTGACATGGACTGGTTGTCCTCTGGATTGCTTCTGATGAAAACAGTAGTTTTGTTTGGATTGTTTGTGCCTGAGTCTGAGGCAGCCCAGTGCTTCTGTTCCTGTTCAAGCCCTGTGGCCTCCCTGGCACTGCTGGTACTGGATGTTGGCTCCATCTGACTCTGTTCTTAAGTGAGGCACTCAAATAGAAAAAAATAGACATGCGTGCCTGTGTGCTTCAGAAATGCTTTGAATTTATTCTAGGTTGTGAAGGACTTTTCCATAGCAAGGTGTGATCTGGAATCAGGTGTACCTGGAATAATTTAGACTCTTGTAGAAAGGGTGATGCTTGCTGATCTGAGGTTTTGTGAGATTTTTTTAGTTTTGTTTTGGGTTTGTTGGTGGGTTGTTTGGAGTTTTGTTGAACAGCAATATAATTTGTGTAGATCTGATGGTTTCCAGAAGCTATCTTATGTACCTGGGTTTGTTTTGGTTTGTTTTTTAAAGCCTTTCTTTCACACTGAACTAACAAACACTGGCTGTGACTGTTGTGGGTACTAGGTTGCATATGTTGAAAAGTGGTTTGGTGGTTGTTGTTTTTTTGGTTTGGAGTGGGTTGTGGGGTTTTTTTTTAAGTAAAATTCTGTTGACAAACAGAACTCCATTAGTGGACTGTTATCCTCTTGAATCTTTTCTTTACTTTGCGATCAAATGGAGGTGTGAAATACGATCTGTAGCAACATCCAGCATTTCTTTAAGGACAAGACTTCCTTATTTATGAACACAAAATGCTTCTATGGTATAATTAACATTTATGTTTTTATTAGTGAGTTAGTAAGACTGGACTTTTTTTTTAAACAGCGTTTACAAGATGGTTCCATTGTGTTTACAAAATTGTTTAATGTAATTTTATAATAGGAATCCTCCTGAATCTAAAACTTGCTTTGCTTGCTTTGAGAGTATTTCTTTAAAGAAAAATGGTTCTGCTCTGTTGGTCACCGTAGAGGAGGAGTGGAGTGCTCTCCGAGTTGTGAAAGAATGGTCAAGATGGCAAAATCTCCTTCCACACATCCTGATGAAATGAACTGGTGATGCTAAAGTAGTTATTATTTAGAGGCCACCTAACATACATCTGTCTCACTTGCAAGGCCTGAATATTACAGGAACTACTCTCCTTCAGCTGAGGCTTGCCATTCTGTGGAAAACACTTTCTTTCAAATGAGGTGGTTGGTTTTAACAGTAACTTCCTTGGGCCTGTTTCCTATGCTGTCAACTTTGTATCTATCTCTTCAAATTGCTTAAGCAGAATATAGCATGTGTAAGTACTCTTAGCTAGCCTGATCTTATAATTATGTATTGGAGTTTTTTAAAATTAATTTCTTTAGACTTTAAACAAAATTCTTAGTACCTCTTTCTCTTTAATAGGTCTGGTCTTAAATGTTTTTAAGGTTAGACAGGTGAAGAATGTCATTATCTTCTGGACTACTTGAGGGGAAAACGTACTGTGCTAACCTCAATGTAGGTAATGGAAGAGCCAAATTCGAAATTGTTCAGGTTTTGAAAGGTTTATTGGAGCTGAAAAGATGCCTTATCACTCCAGTAAATGTCATTAAGGAATTTGTTTTTATTCTGAAACACTCAGACTTAACTGGTCACTAATCATCTCAAAGCAGAAAATAAATCCAAACCCAGACTTTTAATACAATTTAAAGTAAGCGCTCTTGGGTGGGAGATACAGGCTAGGAAACTTGCTAAGATAAGGTTGTTTTTTTAACTTATAGAAACACAGCATTTTCAAGTACTAAAGTTGGCAGATGCAAGAAGCTGCCTATTCAACTGAAGTATGTAGTCACTTGAGCTGTAAGTAGCTTTCAGCATGATTTCTGAGCTGCTCCTAGGCTTCAGAGCCTTCTATGTGATGATGTCGGTCTTTGGTCAGTAGTTTGTGCTTGAAATACAAGATATTGGTAGAATAAAGCTGGGTACCTTGAGTAAGATGTCTCACAGATTTGAGAAGCATGCTACAGAAGAAACTATACATTCACAGTGTGCATCTCTTGCACTAGTACTTACTCTTTAATGAGGTCTTGGCTTAGCGCACCCATGCAAGTACCCTGACTTCTTGCTGTTTATAGCTGCTCCTTAGAGAGGTCAGCAGTCTGTGTAGATGTGCATTGCAGAAAACTGTATTATAGTTGATAATATATTTTCTTTTTTTTTCCCTCTCTACTGACCTTCTGGACCTCAGCACATGGGATGGGAGGGATCCCTCTACATGGGTTGTCAAACATGCTCAGCCCGTTCCTTTGTTATGCTCTTTCACTGGGCCAGGCTGCTTCTGGTTTCAGTTTTGAACTTCCCAGCTATTGGTATGTTTATCTGAGCTTGCTGTATCTACACATACCCAAAACTGAATTTTCTGTTCTCCTTTTATCTGTATACTACAGGCAGACATGGTATGAAACTTAAGAAAGCTTTAATATATAATTCCTGATATTACCAGAATCTTAAGAGGTGATGCTGCTGTGCTGTTTTATTGTTGTAATTTTCTTTAATGTTCTTTTCTTGGCTTTATTTAGTAGTATTTGATTCTTGACCTATCTAGCTGGAACAAAAGAATAACAGGATGTTATTGCCTAGAGCAATTGTTTACTACAAAGTGTACTCTCTGTTAGATTACTCAGGCATTTTTATATTGGCTTCCTCAAAAAAAAAGCTGCCTAGTAGTCCAGCACATACTACCATTTTGTTTTACATGAAATTAATCATCTGGGTTTGGGTGTTTCCTCACGTCCTGTGTGAATATTTTCTGTAGAAGTATCTTGAGAAAGCAAAACCAAAACATGAACCGAAGATTAAAATAGGAAAGCAAATAAAATTAATTTTTCAATACTAATCAGATATGTATTCTGAAGAACCCTACTCCTAATTAAAAACCTGTATCTTCTATTACTGTACAATTATTTTAAATGATCTGAACTTTATATGTATCTTACACAGGTCAAACTGCTTTTTTGGTGTGTTAGTTTATCTGAGTCTGACTCCATTCTGTTACTTGCTGGAGGTTTGAGATGTGCCAGGAATCATTGTTCAACCTGAGAAATGGATTGCAACTTGCTGAAAACTTGTAAAATTGTTTGGACTTGAACCGTTTACGTTAATGTCAGAGAGAGCCTTTATAGCCACTGAATTGGGTAATGGCATATTACATATTTTGTATTACTGCTTCAAGTGAAGGAGAACAGTAGTGTAACATGTTAATAGTTGAATTATTGGATGTTGCAGACATTAATGATTAGCAAAGATAAACACCTCTTGTTGGTGTAACAATGCAAAAATGAAAAACTTTGAGGGCCACTTTGTTAGTTTGACTCTTGCTTTGCTGTGTAAGTGGCATGTGTTAGCAGACCCAGCTATTTCAGTCAGTTAATCTTGAACATGTACTTTAGAATATACTGATACAATTAACAGTAAAATAATGATAAAACCTGGAAGTTAATAATAAGATAACTAACTCGCTGGTTCAGCTCTGTAAAGGATGCTTTGTCTGTCTTAACCAGAGCAAGAAATTTTAGACGGTTCAGTCTCTGTAATACATGGTAGCCTTACCCCTTCTGCATACCCTACCCCTCAGCTTTAAAAATATCATCTAACCCCTAAAAATAGTTTATCCTTGAATCTGTTAGGGGCAGACTAACTGATGTAAACACTTGGTGTCATTTGGACTTCATTTGTATGCAGCTACTCCCTGGCAGATCCAGTAGTTTAACAAATACTTACTTTCCTACAGTTTTTTACCTGATTCATATTGGGGTACTTGTATTATCTGAGAATACAGGTTAAGAGTTCATGGTTTTAGTGGTGAAATGATCTGCTAGTATTCTGTATATGATGCAGTGATTCTGTCTTTTGGGCCATTATTGTGTTCCTTTTTTTTTTTTTTTTTCCCTTCCCCTCCAGGCTCCAAAGTGGCTGGCAGTCAAATGTTGTTCTGTCTACACAAACAACCCCTTTACAGCTCTGTGCCCAGAGCTGCTGCCTTTGATGGGCTGTCAGGTGTGCATGTCTCAAGTGCATGTCTGTGTTACAGAGCAGCTGTGTAGTAAGGTATTAAACCCGTAAGACTCCAGTGTGTTCAGAGCAGCAGTGAATACTCTGTCTCTTCAGTTCCACAGATGGATTAAATTCAGACTGACCCCTTCAAGTTAACGTTGTGACTGCAAAAGCGTGGGTAGGCATTTATGGCCAGGAAGAGGGAGTCTCTTGGGGAGATAAATTGGTCTGAAAGAACGGTTTCCTAGACAAGCTGCAGTGCTACTAGACACAGCTGGCCTGTTCCTGGTTGCTGACTAGGTGCCTAGCCCTTTCTATGCCACCAGAACCACTGGAAGCACGCGGTGGTGGGAAAGAGTAGCAAGGCGAGCTCGAGAGTGTCTGTGGTCAATACAGAAGAGGTACAGGTTGCAGCCTGTACCTGATCTAGGACCACCAAAACACTCCCAGGCTGCAGCTGCCGGTGGATCTACGGAAGCAGTTACTGATCCATCATTTCTTGTATGAGTGGCTACAAAGGGGAAAATAAGGATCTCCTGAGAAAGGTGAATGAAGAATAAAAGGTTCAAAATTGCCTTTGAAACCATGAAATTTAGGTTTTGAACCTATTCCCTGTAGATGCCAGAATCACGTATCTGATGCTTTGCCTTTGTGCAGGGCCTGCATTACCTAATCTTTGGCTGCATGAAATTAGCTTCAAACAGCCTTTGGCTGTTCACTGCTTTCTGAGATCAGTATGTTCGGGGCAGCTTTTCTGGGCGGCAGCAGCAGTTGCTTAGCAGTTCTGCCTGTCATTGGTGAGTGGGGAGAAGGGGTCATACGGTCACAGCACAGACTGGTATCCATCCTGTCAGCAGGCCTCGGCCTCCGCAGGATGTGCGGGGTTGTGGCATAATGGATGCTACCAGGGTAAAACACATCTGTCTGAATTTCTTCCCGTCAGCTTGTTTGGTTGTTCTGCTGGGCTAACTGAAATCATGTAGCTATCCTAGCTTGGCACCGACCCCAAACAAATAATACTCTCTCTTTCAGCAAGGCATGTTTAAATCAACCTTCAACGTGCCAGCCTCAGGTTTGTGGCTTCTCATTTCCTGAGGTCACGTACAAAGCAACTTGCCTTTTTGTAAAATAACATTCAGATAAATTCAGGTCTGTATTATAATACAAGTAAACAAACCATGTGATTAAGCCAACTTTGAAATCTGAGGAGTGTGAATTCCATTGTTTGGATCTCCCCTGTGTGGGCTATGCTGATGCCCTGTTAAGCTTGGCTCTGAGGTGCCTGTGCCCAGAAGTGTCTAATTCCCTGCTTTTCTCATGCTTGAGTAACTGAGAAAAGCTTGTAGTCTAAGCAACTAAGCACAGAGGCAAGAAGAGATACTTGTCTTTTAGGGCAGCGTATCTTACACCAGGGTCTGCTCTTGATTGTTTTCTGAGAAGGAGATGATGACATTGTTTCTTGAGCTGAATTCTGTCAGTTGGGTCCCATGGGCTGTGACTGAGGGCCCTGCTCTTGTTGGGAGAGGGCAGTGGTGCACCGAGTGAAGTGCAGAAGCACTCAGTGAGAGTGGAAATGCACATGTGGTACTCTTCAGCTTGAGTAGTCTCTGAAGATTTTGAATGCCACTGAAGCCAAGTAATAGAAGAAAAATTGGATGTTGTTTTGGAATGTACAAGGGTGGATATTTTAGAATATTTGAGATATATAGCAACATTAACAAATGGCTCTTCTTAATTTGATACCAACAAAGTTTCATATTTATTTTTTCTTAAATCTGATCAGTTCTATTGCTGTCATAAGCACATTGGTAACGTTATGTGCCTTAAAGCCTGATTATGACTGAGAATTTTGAAAGCTTAGGACATCTGCTAGTGGTCAGTGCTGGGTGAGGTTGGTTGTCAGGTCTTTCTTTTCTGAATTATTAGGCTTCCTAGTAAGAGACAACTTTCTTTGAGGTGAAGGTGTAAGATAGACTTGTAATTTGGCTGGAATTGTCTTGGCCAATTAACTATTTTGTCAGTAAGTGGGTGTTGTAGATGTTCACCTCAGTCCCCTGGAAATCACCTCTAACTATAGAGGAACTTTAAATTATTTTAATTTTTATTCAGTGGTTTGTTTCCATTTTTACCTTGTTAGCCAGTAGTCTCTGCCTCAGGATTAGCATGCAAATTCTCTCCACTAGCTTTACAAACTCTTCCAATTGGTATTGGTTAGGGAATCCAGCCCTGTGGTTATAGAGGAGACCAGTGATAAAGCAAACTTTGAGTGCTTCCTACCTGTCTCCTTTTGAAAGTACTTTCAATCAATGTGGAATTCAGAAAGGCCCCAGGGACAACATCTGCTGCTTCTCCCATTGCTCTTGGTATCTGTTTAACTCCTTAACCACTTATGTTGGGTCAGCTTTCCTCACAAGCATCTCTGACTAGCCATTGCCTACAAACAGTCCATCTGCAAAGCTTTTTGCTTTCCAGAGAAACAGTGTTCTTTTGTAGTCTTCCTCTGACGTGTCGAGTGACAGAGCACTGGAACAGGCTGCCCAGAGAGGTTGTGGAGTCTCCTTCACTGGAGACATTCAAAACCTGCCTGGATGCGTTCCTGTGTGATGGACTCTAGGTGACCCTGCTCTGGCGGGGGGGTGGACTAGATGATCTTTCGAGGTCCCTTCCAACCCCTTAGATTCTGTGATTCTCTGTGATTCTGTGATGGTCGGAGCTGTTGGGATTTTTTTCTCTTCTTGAATTCCATAGTAGCACTGGGAAGCAGTAGAAGTCGCGGGGTTGTAGGAATAGTGGCAATAGCAGCTTGCTCTTACCATTGCTCGAAGGAGATGATCTCCATGTGTGTGCTATGCAATGTGTGTGTACTGCATCCAACCTGACCCAAGGGTACTGCCAGCTCCGCAGGGGAAAATGGCAACTGCCACTGATGGAACAGTCTGGAGTTTGGGAAAGAAGGCTGGCAGGAACAGTTACATGCTTAACAATCTTGTCCTGTGGGATTAAGCACCCTAACTCAAATAAAAAATTCCACTCCTTTAGAATGCCAAGAAACAAAATAAAATGAATTAAAAAACCCTCAAACCGTGCTGTATTGAATTATCCAGTTTTCTGGATTTTGTGTCTAACATCATATGTGGATACGATGGTGCTAAGGCTTTAAAAGGGGTAAAGGTAGAATAAATTTCCTACTGAAACTTAGAGCTATTTCTATCAGACAAAGAAACTGCATTACTTAGTCTATAGTTTTCAGTGTAAATTCAAAATGATGCCAATAATTGCTCTAGCTTTATAAATTAAAACTAGGTCTGAAAAAATAAATCTGAATGCATCTTGAATACGTTTGTTTGTATTTTAGGAGAACACACGAATTGTCAGGGTGAAGGTTATAGCTGGAATTGGCCTGGCCAAGAAGGATATCTTGGGAGCCAGGTAAGAATTTATGTCATTAATGTATTAAGCGACAGTTGGTTCTTTATTTTATTTCCACAGCTATTTAGATCTTAGTGAATCGTGCTGTGCCTCTTTCCAAAAATATCAGAACTGTTTTAACTGGTAACCTTATAAAATGATCAGAGACTGTGTAAATATGAAGATACCTGTTTTCTTGCCTGAGAGTCACTTGGGCAGATCTTATGCAATGGCAAAACAACATGTGGGAAAGTTTAATTCTCTGCATGGTAAAATAGTTCTGTCAGGGAGGATAGTTACAGATATATATTTTACCTCAGGGAGATTGCAGCTAAAATAACAAGAGTTCAGTTATAATCAAAATTGTCTCATCTGTGCCTTAAAGACTTGGAATGAACACAACACTAAACACTGGTAGCAACAAGACTATTTCAGCTCAAATTGTATGCAGAGGAACAGCATCCGCCACTTCTATAGATGTGGTAAACCCATGCCAGTGGCTGTAGGCTCTGGGTATGTACAAATTTAAAAGTTAACCATCTGAGTGAGGGAAGAAACAATCAAAGTGGCTTAACATTTACCGCAGGAAAGATCAGACTTTGTAATTGAAATGCTGTGTAGGATCTTGTAGAATTGGCAAGAGGCAGCATGCAGCTTGTACTAAAGCTACTTTTTCTTCTGGCCCATGTACAGAGGATCGAGATAAGTACTGATGGGTTTAGTACTAGTTCTGCTGTCAGCTGCTTTGGCGTATGTACAGGAATGCTGTTATTTTAGCACTAGCAAAATTGTTACATGTGACATCAGTTTAGCATTAGAAAAATTTCTCTTGTGGTATTAATATTTTCCCTAAAGCTGAACAGTCTCTCTTCATTTTTTTTTTCACGTGCAACTTTTTTTACTGTAAAAGAAACAGGGCAGCTTTTCTCATGGTTACTTAAATGTGTGAAAACCATATGCTCTTTTGCTGTGTTGGAGACAGTCTTGGTCACTTTATGCTTCTTATCTGTTTGAGAAATTGAATACCTTGACTCTGTTCATGAAAAGTAGATATTCATGTAATCTTTTGTTTAATGTACCGGACGAAGAAGAGGAAAAAATCTGAGGCAACAGGCCATTTTAAGCAACCATATTAAGACACCTTCATTAGCAGAAAAATTCAGGCTAAACTCAAATTCTGAAGCTGATAGAACATTTAGTAAAAGTATTGCGTGTTCAAAGAAGTACCTCAAATTCCAGGTGTTTTAAATTGTTAAAATCAAGAGATTTAATACTTCAAGCTTTTTCAGTTAGAACTGATTCTTTTAATGTGTCTTGTTGAAATGTGTGAGGATTTATTAAATCTGTTCTCATGAAATAAGAACTGTGAAAGAGGAGAGAGAATCAAATTCTAGTGATACACAGAGTATAAAATGGCATAGCTAGTATGGTCATAATCAGTAACAATGTTTAGTTTTATCTCAAACTGTTTAGAAAATAATTCTAAGTGTATAGTGTTCATATTCATAAAGTAATTTCAACTCCTAGTTTCATAGCTTCTATTAATTTAAGCCTTTTAAAACTCAACTGCTAATAATGCTGACAGAAAGGCTATATAGCAGCATGCTTACCTTTTTTTTTCCCTCTCTCAGTGACCCGTATGTGAAAGTGACAGTGTATGATCCAGTGAATGGAGTCCTTACCAGTGTTCAGACAAAAACTATTAAAAAGGTTAGCCATCTTATCTTTGTGGATGTGGTGGTTTTGTTTGTTTTATCAGTCCAGAGGAAAAGTTAATGCTACTGGAAATGTGAGAATTAATATGAGTTAATGGACATGGGAAAGGAATGTTCCATTATCTACTCTGTTTCTCTGTTTGTGGTATTGTTTTGGTATTTTCCCTTTAGTAATTTTAGTGAAAGGTAGAGAAACACTAAGGAATATAAGGTGAGTACTGATTCAAAAGTACATCATTCATGGAAATACTGGGTTGTTCTGATTTTCTGAGATCTGTCATGATATAAGAATCTTGCTTGCTGAAAATTTTTTTTTATGTTGGAAACACAATTTGCTGAGTGTCAACATCAAATTGCACAGTTCACCTGAATCTAAAATTGTGTATGTAAGAGGGAAAGTAGTCTTCTAAATCACGGTTCTCAATGGCTGTGATTTATGAGATCACTCATGTATTTTCCCTTCATGCTGATAATTGTTAGTTTGGCTGTAAGATGTGTGTTGTTGAGCAGGTTATATTGTTTGGCCCACTTGTGCCTGGTCTGTCTAGACTACATTGCTGAGAGATTTGACAGTTGCTAAGTGTTCATAATTTCAGGATTAACATGTTTGCATGTAAGCAGTGTGGATAGTGGGCTGAGGAGAAGGTGGTGATTGTTACTGAAAACATACCATAAATTAACTGATTTGGACTGTATAGTGGGCACTTCTCTGCATCCATGGCATTAGCCAAAATCTGAGAATACTTGCATAAATTGTCTCCGTTCTGCACTGTATTAAACAGTATAAGAGGCCTATGTTTTATACCTGCAACAGCAAGGTTAAAACTTTTATACTTTCTTTAGTGGATTGTTACATAGGATAAAACATGTAAAACATAAATAAGACACTGATATAAAATTGTCACTATAACCAACGCTGTCTTCCTTTTTCTTTTTCCCCCCCCACCCCACATACAGTCCTTAAACCCAAAGTGGAACGAAGAACTCTTATTTAGAGTAAGTGCTTTTACAGCATTATTACCTATGTTGGATATTAACATATTAGGAAAAATGTTTTCTCACTACTTTAGCTTAAAATCAGAAATATGTCTATAATTAATGTTCAAAAAGGCTCACAAGCTGCTTTCCTTGGAAATACATTTGTTAGCATTTTTGTTTGTGCCAGAGTTAAATTTTCAGTCTTGATGTTACCTTTTTTATTCCATGAATGTTTAAAAGCATGAACATGGATTTAAAAACAGTTTAGGATAGCACCAGTCTTAGCTCATTGATTCCAATAAGTATGTGTTATCTATTGAAATGGCAACAAGGTGTAGATTTGCTGCTTAATTTAGGTCTTATGTATTTCTTTCCTCCTGCATAAATACAGAGATTTTACTGAAGACAAGTGCTGGAGTTCAGCATGCTACTTTAACGATTAATTTACTGCTTTTCCCCAGGTTAATCCTCAGAAACACAGACTCCTTTTTGAAGTATTTGATGAAAACCGTTTGGTAGGTCCTTTTATTTTAATATTGCAATGTATTAAAGACTTGAATGAAAGTAAGTTCGTCTGGATTCAACATGAATCAAAAAAACCCCCACAAAAAAGTCTTAACTTCTACAAAGAAACCTAAAGCTAAAGGTGGACCTGATTCATTTACTTATCTGACATTACCACATTTTGTGATGCTCTGAAACAGTTACGTTATTATCATTCTTAACTTCTCATGTGCTTTAACTCATAAAAGCATTGCTCTTTTATAGTGCTTTTCAAATTATATGGCCAAATTCTTCAGTGATATTGAAAGCTCTGGACTGAATGTTTATTTTTCCCACAAACAAAGTAGTATTGACAATGTAGGTACCTCTGTACATAGTGTGAGAAGCTTCTTCAACATGTGAGAAGCAGCAGGAAAGAAAGCATGTGTGCACTTTCTTTGGAAATCTGAACAAGTGGACACTGGATTGTGATCTTGTGGGTAGGTGTCACTCTTTGAATGGCAGGTCGTAATTAAGACGGGGATAGCTTTTGCGTGCATTTTCTCTGTGAAACCAGAAATCCTCCTCAGACCATACTTTCATTTTACGTGTGAAAATGTCTACTTGCCTATCTTTCTGTCTGTATATTGTTGTAAATGAGTAAGGCTGGTAGCAGTACAGTCCTGACACTTGCATCCTAGGACCACTTCAGAGATTCCTTTTCACTGGAATATAAACCTTTTCTTTCTGCAATAGTTTGAAACTAATAGGAGGGATTGAGTACTCTTTAGTTTGTACTCTGAACACAGTTTCATTCTGATAGCTGTTATAAAGGATCTCTTTGTGTTTGAATAGTGTGTTGGCTATGAGAAACTTACTGGTTTTTTTCTAATGCTTTCTGCGTATATCTTCTATGGAGGTGCTGTTTTGCTAAAATTGAAAAGAGTGAAAATGTATGTAAATGTAAGTGCAAACTGTCTAGAATAATTAGATTTATGAAAGAAGAGGTTTCATTTCTTGGTTA
Source organism: Aegotheles bennettii (assembly GCA_013398125.1). Taxonomy (NCBI): domain Eukaryota; kingdom Metazoa; phylum Chordata; class Aves; order Caprimulgiformes; family Aegothelidae; genus Aegotheles; species Aegotheles bennettii. Next base: position 383,912 of record VZRW01007119.1, on the reverse strand, counting down.
TAGGCATCACACGGTGTCCAAATCATTTACTACTTGACTGGTGGTATTACCTGTCCCAAGTACTTCAAATATGGTGTCTCTTATTTTTTTAAAAACAATTTTAAAGGGAATCACCATCAGTTATGGCTTGAATGGCAGGTTAATTATGATTTTTCAGGGTGCATCTCAACATGATGTTATGGGCTACAGTGTATTCTTCATAAAGTCTTAAGTGTTTTGTGTATTAGGACAAATATCCCTGGAGACATTCAAGGCCAGGTTAGATTGGTCTCTGAGCAACCTGGTCTAGTGGAGGATGTCCCTGCCCATGGCAGGGGTGTTGGACTAGATGGCCTTTAAGGTCTCTTCCAACTCAAGCTATTTTGTGACTCTGTGGTTATTCATTGGAACATTACTGCCACCCCCTGGAAGACAGGAGGCATGATTAGAAAGTCACATTGCTGAGTTTTTCTGGGAGAAGGCTGATGCTCTCTTTGTGGTTTCCCAACAAGAAAATGCCTTAGCATACTTTCTCAGATCTGAGTAGATAAGTTGTTTGACCTGTTTGCTTATAGGAGAGGAACCAATAAAACATTTTATTGGCATCAACTTATAAATGGTGCTTTTCTTCCTATCCGTGATTATATTTAGAGGTCAAAGCATCCTGACCTTGTCAGTCACTGTACAGTTCTCCAATAACCCATTATTTTTCATCTTTTCCATCTTCTCATTTGGTGAATGGAAAAAGCTATCTCCCTATTTCTCTTTAGTTTGCTCTCAGAAACATTAAGTTTCTATCCCAGATGTCTTGAGCTATTTAAAATAAGTCAAGTTGTTGCCTTAGCTGTGATCATTGTTTAGCATTGACAAGCTCCCCCACTTCTATTAATTGATCTCCATGTGTCAGAAATCATGGGTGCCTTGCACTCTTGCGCTAGGATGCATCTATGATCAAAAGGTGTTTCATCTTCTGTTATTTTAGTGGGCTTCAGTGTTAATCAGCCTTTCTTCTGAAATGCTCTTGCATTTTTGAGACTGTCCTCCCAGTGGATAATTTCCTCCCAAATTTATCCCAAGTGCTTTTGTTCCCTGTAACTTTTGGAGGTAAACTAAACCTGAAATCTCTGCTTTTTATTTTAGAAAAGTTGCTTTCTTGAAAACCAGGCTTAAAACTGATCTTCAATGCTAGGCTTAAATTTTAAGACCTGCTGCATTGGTTATATCATCAACAGTTGGAGTTTTAAAATCTTCCTGTAATAGCTTTAAAACTTTTCAAAGATTGCTTGTCTTGCATTTTGTAAGGGAACACTAAATCTAGTTTGTTCTGCTGACTTGTTGCAAACCATTAGTAGAATAAAGGGCTTGATCCTTTTGTGGAATCCTCAATTCTGGTTGTTTTTAAAAACAGAGTAGAAAAAAACCTGTCAAGAAGGAAAATGAGATCACTTATGAGATGGACCAATGAAGGGACTAGAAGACTTTTTGCTATCTCTTCCTGTCTGACAATAACTTGTCATGATTCTGTATATTTCAAATGAAGTGCCAAAATCTGTTATTGATACTGAAGAAGTCAGTGATGTTAAGATTTTAATAGATCTATTGGTACTTCAAAAAATTATTTTTATTTATTTTTATGTCAACTCTAATTCAACAAAACAGAAATATGCATTTTAAAAGACATTTTATGTTGACTAAGGAAGCTGTAGGTGTCTGGCTATACCTATACAGTTATATCTGAGGAAGAATGACATTAATTTTCACTTAAATCTTAAGCCTGAGTTACCAAAATATGTCAGGTTAACTTTTTATTAGAGATTTCCTTATTAAAATTGGGAAAAACAATTCAGGTCATCTGTTGGGGAGAAAATGTTGCTTTCTTTTACTAAAAGCAGTATCTAATAAAGTGGTTGTGATTTGTTGTGTATCACATGAACATGTACAAGCTGTGCTACTGATAAATTTGTTGTTAGAGAAAAAGAGCTTTAAGAAATGCACTTTTTACTCTTCACTTGAGTATGTGAGGGTGGATTTTTTTGTTGGTTTTGTTTTTTTAAATACAGTGCTTGAAGTTCAAATGTAACTTCTTGAAACTGTGACCAAAAGAATCTTTTGTGGTTTTTTCTCTTCCTCTTATTCCCCCATCCCAGTCCCCCTCCACACAGAACATTAGAAGAAGTCCAGTTGGTAAAGCATAATGAAATAAATGAACTATTGTATTTGTTGGCTTTTTATGAATAAGCTAGTATTCATTTATTGCTGCATTCTAATCATGGAATTCAGGTAAGGGTGGTTAAGTAAGCCCTGGAGTATAATTAGAAAACAAATTTGTTGCTTGCAAACAGGGTACTGTGAATTTGATTCTTGGCTCTTTTTTTGGAAGGAGGTATAAATGTTAATTTTACTGCCTTCTAGCTTAAAATACAGTAAAGGTTAAATAAACATGGAGCAGAAAAAAATCTAGTAGTATGACCTATAAAAGTATAAATGGCCTAGTGTTCTCTTCTGTTTGCACTTTTTCAGCAGCACTAAGTAATTTCATGTTAGTGTGGTAGTATTTAGTACTGCATCATATATGGCTTCTGTATTCAAAAGTACATTCATAGCCAAATGTTTGGGGTTTTTTTTAAACAAAAACAAAACAACAAACCACAACAAAAACACCCACTTAACAGCAAGCTTCAAGATTGTCTTTTTTAAAAGTCCCACTAGGTGCCAGCAAAGGACCTTTTTAGACAGTATGAGCCAGTGAAACATTTTGTAGGAATTCTCAATTCCATTACTCTTGTAAGAGCTGACAGTATATTAGCTCCTTGACTTGCTGATGGTTTTGTCTAAAAATTAAAAATAAATTGGCAATTAGCTATGAATGTATGAGACAGTTCATATGCAATTATACAGAATAGCTTTCATCTGTAATTGTGATTGGTGATTGTACTTCTCTGCATACTTAGCTCAATGTTCTAAAGTTTGCATAGCTGGGCATGTATTTGTGTGCCATATTGAACTCTAATGAATGCCCACTTATTGCAGACAAGGTGGGGTAGTTCAGTTTGTAAGAATAGTTTGATTCTTTCTACCTTCATCAGCTGTAATTTGGAAAGAGTTAAAATATAAAAGAGAAGGTTAACATGGTTGGCTAAAAATAAATGCCAAATTATTAATCCGAATAACTTGTTGTGGTTCTAATTCAGTTGTACCTTACTGAGAAGTATGAATTAATTGACAAGAGAAGTTTCTACTATGTGCAGATCTTCAGAAAGTGTGATTGCTTAACGGCATGTAGATTGCGAGGTAATGCTGGATTTCTTTCAAGGTTTATTTAAATAATGCAGAAAGGCTTCTCTTTTTTTTAAGGGGGAGGAGGCTTATTTCACGGGTTTATGCATAATTCAGACCTCAGCAGTTTGCTAGCATGGTTACTATTTGGAAATTCAATCCTAGGCTTGATACTCAATTATATGGGACTTCATTCCTACCGACTTCCTGTAATTCTAAACCTATGGGTAAAAATATTAGTAGTCATACGCTGCTGGGGAAAGTACGAACACATTGACTCAGCTAGTGCAGCTGCAGCAGGAGTTGCTGTTTTAAACTTGGAAGTACTGGAAGTTTATTATTGTATCCATTTATGTAAATTACAGAAGATATAATTGAAATAAGGTCAGTAGTGCTGGTCAGTGTGCTGTAGCTGAGGTCGTTGGAATGTAAATGCTTTGTAAATGAATGCTTTCTCACTGCAAGCAGTCAAAGACGGTCCAGAAACTGCAGTTCAACGAATGGCTGACTTATTTCAAGAGGTACAGTTTGGTTTTTTTTAAACACTAGAATCTTGTAAAAATTAGGACAAAGACTGCAACTTTTATGGGCTTTTACTATTGTGATGTACTACTAGCTCTACGTTCTGTGCAGCTGCCTGTAACCTTTCTGCTGAAAGATCTTTGGTTTTCATTTGCTAACATGCATGGAAATGAGAACAAATGGCACAACGATTAAGACTGCGTTTTGCTACCCGAAGAAGCAACACAGATCCACTATCAGAAACCTCTGAAGATGTTTTGGATAGTGACAATTGTGTGTACTTTAAAAAATCACAGAATTCTGCACCTAATGTTACACAAATGAAACTGACTCCTAGACAAGTTGCTTATGCACCTGTAATGCAACAAGTAATTAATCAAGAGGAAAATGCAACTATTTCTTCATTGCAAATAAAAAGGAGTACCTCGCTGCACATTTCGCTACAGTCTAGAAAGTATAGTGGATGTTTTCAGTCTGATGATACTGTAGCTGCTGGTGAAGATGCTTCATTCATTGGTATTGGTAACAAAGGAAATTCTGGCACGAGAATTGTGGTTGATAATCGATGTAATGATGGCCTACCAAGCAATACTGCTTTGTGCAATGACAGTCTTAGCAGTATTGCAGCTAGTGACAGTGGATCATTCAGCAGTGCTGGCAGTGACTATGGATCATGTGCAAGTACTACAAGTGATGGAGGTTCATATAGTAACAGTGTCATCAGTGACAGTGGTAGTGGCACTCTTTCGACAAGTGATGGTACTTTCCGTAGTAGTGTTGTACGTGGTGATTCTTCATACAGAAGCACTGCAAACAAGTGTAATCCCTATAGGATCGATTCACCTCAGGAAAATCTGTGTAGAAGTAATACTACTTTTGACCAAGATGCTTTGTCAGTGAGGAAGAAAACTAAAATTCCACTGCGACGTTGTTCATCACTGGTTATTTTCCCTAGGAGTCCTTCCAGTACTCCTCCAGCTTCTCCGGTAAGCTCAGGTCAGCTCCCACATAGAGGCGCCTATCAAACATCCCATAAACTAATTATTTCTCCTAGTGAGCTGGCACAAAAAGAAGATCGCACCTCTTCCAAAGGATTCCTTTCAACAGCAGTCAATGGACTTCGACTGTCTAAAGCAGTTTGTGCTTCTGGAGAAGTCAGAGACATTCGACCACTTTACTTCAATACATCATTACGGGACAAAAGTCAAAGTTTGAATAGTTCCGAGCAGGCAACTTGTGAAGAAGTATCTGATGGCTTCTCATGTATTTCAGTTCATCTCACTCAAAGAGCATTTGCATCAAGCAGTGAAACGGTTAATGGCTGTTGCAGTCCAGAGTTAAATCTGAACTCCAGTGCAAAACATCCTCATTTAAAGCTGGCACGTAGCACATCTGCATGTTTGCCCTCAAAAATAGATTCAGAATATCAGATTAATATAAATGAACTAGAAAGACCAAATGCACAGCTGAGCAAAACCCACCATGTTTTGCAAAGAAGCATTTCGCTGGAAGGATCACGTCAAAAAATTTCTTGCTGTTTATCCAGCCCTAAATACAAGTGTCATAGTGCAAGGACGTCTCAGTTGCACATACAGTTCAAACCTGGGAATGAAGGAAAAACAACTGGTGCTAAGAAAAGATATGGAACCTCTAAAAGGGAAATGTCTAGCACTTCTTTGTGGAGGCCCCAGAAGGTAAGTGTTCTGGTCTATAGAAAAATCTGACAGTATTTTACAGCCTAAATTTAACTGGAAAATAATAAAATTTACAATCAAGACTTAAATACAATGATTTCAGAATTTCTTAAATGTCAAACTGTCACCATTAGGAGTTAATTTTTGTATTATCTGTAACATTTGTTTTTTAGATTTGTTTCTTAGAATATGATAAACACAGTAGCATAAGTGAATAGGTCTTATGGTGAAATACCTGAATTAAATATGTTATTAACAATAATTTCCTGTTTACATGAACTTAAAGGGATTTTCTTGTCTAGATATCTAGGCATGGGAATTATTTAAACTTCAGATGAAGTGTTGTAGTTTTAAATATGTAACTTCTCAATAAATTAATAATAATTACTAAAATTGCATATAAAATGTGTAAAAATTAGTAGATTATTGTAGTTTCCTAGGTTTATTTCATATAGGCTTGACTTTACAGAGCAGTTTGCTGTATGTAGAATTAAAGATAAGTAATATTTGAGCAGAGAAACTGTAAATACCATTTGTTTCTGTATACACCCTGAACCACAGGAATTTTCAGAGTTTCCTCTCTTTTTTTTTTTCCCTTCCAACCACTATTTCAGCCTGAGCAGTACACTGTAACTTAATACCTCTTCCAACAACATTGCTGTTCAAATTATAGTACTTGGGTCTAGAAGGCTTGTATTAAATATATTTTTTTGGTAATGAAACTCGCATCCAACTAAACTGCAGAAGTGTGTTTGCTCTTATTAACTCTTAAGGCTTATGCCTTACTAACTATATAAACTGCCTTAAGATTTTGAAGAAAAGTGCATTTCTTGTAAAACTGTGATCCATGTTCAAGCTTCATTATAAAACTTGGAGTGGATCACAGGAAACCACTATGCATCTTGTTCAGTGATTCCTTATCACAAAATCAAACTGTAAAGTTGGTGGTAAACTCCACAATAAGCACAAACAGATTGACATATTTTAAATAATCTGGGTCTAGTTATTTTATTTTTCTAGTTATTTTATTCTATTTATTTTTATCAAAAAGTATATTGTAGAAAGGAAAACATGTTGAGTCATGCACTTCAAGGACATTTCTCATCAGCTTGCACTGCTAGCCTTTGTGTTTAATGGAAGTTGATGTGTAAGATATTTTATATTTTAATAGTGAGTGAATTTTAAGAAATTCAATTTAGATAGAAACCAAGTTCAGGATTAGATGGCTAGCAAGCATTCCAGAAAACCTCATGGGACACTGGACTGACCACAGTTTCTTTCAGTTACCAGGAGTTACAGTGGATTGACATAAAACCTAAGGAGACTTAACTTTTTTAAGCACTTGATAGCTGCTTCTGTGGTAGTTGAGCATTTTTACTGTGTTAACATGCAGCATATTTTAAGCTTTCTGAATTTTAAGATTTCATCTTCTGACTAGAAGATGAGACAAGTTTAAAAATAAAAAATATTTAAAAAAAAAACAATCCCAAATTGTAGTTTTCTTGTACTCTTCATGTATTTGCAAGTAGTTAGATTTGTGCCACATCTACATGCGAATTAAAAAGGTCTCTGACATCAGAAAACTGAACATTGTAGGTTTTATAGCAGTATACTTGTTTCAGATTCCTTTATGCAACAGGCATAAAAGCCTTTCAGACCTGAAATGGCCCTTTCAGTCTTTATGTAAAAATCAATTTTTATAGAATATCCTATAAAACATGTTATCAAACAATTTAAAAGCTTTTCCCACCAAACCAAGCAAAAACCATAGTTGACTTTTATAGCAGTTCAGCAATTCGCTGGAATAAAATAGGTAAATACTGTTGTATTTGCTATTACAGTCTTTGTGACAAATAAAATAGATACTATGGCAATAATTTAATTATATAGTCCAGTTAATTATCATGGTGTATTGTGACTCATTTAAAAATAAACAACTCCCAAAATATTTCTCTTGACTCCAGTTAGTCTGGCCTAGTATACTGATATGCTGAGTCTGGGTTCAGATTTAACAAGTTGATACTGGAGTAGCATTTAGTAATGTCAGCTATCTGTACAGAGCAGTCATGAAATCAAATCAGTGCTTTGGTCAGAGACTCTGGAGTCTGAAGCAGCGAAAGGTCTATGCATTCTTTTCTTACGTGCCTCGCTACTAGCCCTCAGCCACCTCGGATCAGATTTCCTGCTTTCTATAATCAACAGCTTGTTAAAGGCTGACTTAAAAAAAAAAAATCAACAAAAATACCCCAAAACACCATTTCTGTGACAACTGGACTTGGATTATTTTAAATTATATTTGAAAAATGTACAATGGTGAACGCACACAGACTACTACTGGTCTTTACTGGAAATGTATTGAATAGGTTCTGCAATAGATGGTGAAATTTCACTTATGCAAAGTAGGAGGAAGAGCTAGTCCTTGGTTGCAGCATTGAAGGTTGTCCTTGACATTGTATTTCTGGTTTTGATGTTTTTTCAGTGCATCTGTCTCTTGTACAAATAAATCTGCAACTAAAGCACTTTGACATCACAGGTGTGAATTAGCAGGATAGGAGTAAGTAAGGAACAGTTCACATGTCATGTTATGTATGTAAACTTTAAGAGGTACAGAGGAAGGCAGAAGCAGTGACTACAGTTCACTTCTTGTAGACCCTAAACAAACTTTAAAAAAAAAAGCTGTGTTAATCTCTCTCACAAGTATGATATTATGCTGCCATCCCTGTTGACATTAGCCATTCCTTCCCCATCAGCATCACTGCTGAGTAGGTAATATGAATATCGTAAATGTGCTTGCAAATCTGTTTCAGCAACTGTGTACCTTTTAAAATAATTTCTTAAACAGTTAAGGGAATCATTGTGTTATTGTCCTCTGGTTTACAAGTAATTTTACTTAAGCTTGTCCCTAGAGAATGAAATACACGTTTTGAAGCAAAAAAACCCTTCAGAGGTGATGTAAAATAACAAAAAATTTTTTTACTGGTAGGTTCACGTGAAGAAAACCTTTAGTTGGAACTCTTGAGTTTTTCACCAGGTATTTGTAAAAGGAGATGCTATTTGAATCTTTCAGTAGTACTGAATTTAAAATTTGGACAAAATTTTGGATCTGAGGGGGCTCTGTGTGAGGATGTCTCTGTTCACTAACTTACTTCCAAGCTGATCTGAACAGGTTGAGGGGACCAGGACCTGTGCCTGGAAGATCTTGGTTCCCTTGATAAATACTGCACCACAAGTTGGTGGTGAAAAGTCTGAGGTTGTCTTCTCTCTTGAATCCTCTTTAAGTATAAAGCTTCTGTCTTAGCAAAACTCCTTCACAGAATATAAGGGTCCAACCAGGGAGAAGTGCCAAGAGAAGAGGAAGATGGCTATGGCTTATCTCCAGCCATCTCCATGTCTCATATTGAGTGAAGGGGCTGCACAGGTATTAGTGTCTGAAATCTGTGCAAGGAAGTGAGGTGGAAGAGGGGCAGGTGAAGCAAAAGATTAGAGAGGCAGTATAAGGCAAAGCTTAAATTGACATCTCTTTATGCTATTGTGCTATGATAACCTCATCACCTAATGATTTTCATTTTGTTCAGTATTGCATATCTTGAAGGATCATGTTACAGGACTGTCTGTGACACATTGCTATTAGTAGACATATGACATGTTTTGTGTTTACAAGGAGGGAGAGTGAACACTGCTTTCATAAAAGGAAGTTTTGTCCTACAAATGAAACTAAGCAATGACATGCGAAGATGGGTGAGCTGGGTAATGCAGGAGGCTGAGCTTTTCAAAATATTTCACAGGAACCCTTAGCAGAATTTCTGAAAAATACTCTCAAGACATAAGTGCAGAAAAAATCTTCCCCATTGATGACAACTAATTAAAAGATAAGAAACCAAAGTGAGAATTAAATTGTCATCTCTGAAGTTGCAGAAAATCTCATGGTAGTGAGTGACTAGACAGTGGAATGGACAACTTTGAAAATCAGTGTTGGTAAATGCCAAGTACTGCACACAGAGGAAAAACAGCTAATGGTGCATGCATGCATGGTAACGGCCTTCCATACTGGTCAGGAAATAGTTTGTATCATGGTGAGTGACTCACTGAAAATGTCAGCTCAAATCTTGTTGACAGTTGGAAGGCAAATAGAAGGTTAGGATTTATTAGGAAAGGAATAAACTAATAAAATGAAAAACACCGTTACAGAGTTGTACTGATCCACATATGTGCATGGCATGCATATTTCTGGTCATCCTTTTTCAGAAAGCATGTGTAACAGAACTACAAAAATACCAAGAAGGGTCACAAGATCGGGATAAGTTTTATGTGAGGAGACACTAAGTAGACCAAAGGCATTTCAGCTTTGGTAAAAAAAATGTGGTATAAAGGGAGTTTTTATAAACTATAGTTCAGGGGAGGTGAATTTAAAGTGAGACTTCACTCTTATAAATATGTTCTTGTATATGTTGCTGAGCTCACCATTGCAAGATGTGCATATCAAAAGTAGAAATAGATTTCAAGAAGAGGTTATGTAAGTTGAAGAAAGCTCCAACAAAGGGTATTACATTCTCAATATGTATTAATGTCAGGATAAGAAAGTCCATGACCATTTATTCATTAGAAACTGGGGAATATATCAGAGGAAGTACTATTCTTAACTGCTGCTTTTATTATTTCCTTAAGCATCTGTTCTTGGCTGTTACTAGAGAGAGAATACAAGGCTATGCAGAGTGTTAATCTGCCTGCTAGGCTCCTTGGTGCCTCCTCAGCCCTTGTAGCTACCTAGGATCACATGGTAGAAATGTTCTTTCAAGTTCTCCCCTCATCCTGGGCTGTGTGTGTTCTTCTGAGTTCCAGCATGTGTTTTCTCATCTTCCAGAAGTGGATGAATTTCACAGATTGAGCAAGCAAGCAAAACTGACTGGCCTTTTCAGGCAGGTCATTTAGTTACAACTGACTTTCACCCTTGCCTGAAGGGGACTGCCCTGCATTTCTGTTAAGTGTCTGTTTCAAGTGAACTTTCTTCCTCACTCCCTGTGACAAACAGAACATGCTGATTTGGGAATGCAGCCAGCAAAGTGTTTGTAGCTCATTTTAGTGTTGCTTTATGGATCTATAATCAGTTTTAAGAGAGCACATCACTCTTCTTTTTCATTGTGGCTGTTTACAGTAAACTGTAATTATTGTAGGAGACCTTAGGCTGCCTTCAGCTGTATCAACTGGAACATATGCAAACAGAACTTAAGAAGGACATCAGCAAGTTCCTGGCTGAAATTGCTTACGAACTTGAATTGGAGTCATTGAAGTTATGGTGTATTAAAATGCAAATGGGACATTACAGCTACTCGGTAAGAGGAACGTGGGAAGAAATGTAGAACTGGATTATTTTAGACCTACATGATTTCTCTGGCAATCTGTGATTTTCCTAGCAGAAGGGAGAAGGCCTCGTTCAGTAACGAGAAAGTGCAAGGACTTTTTGAGGAAAAAAGTTTCCAGAATTTATTATGAATATTACTGACTTTAATAGAGTTTCTACCTTAGCCAGTTGTTGTAGTAATAATTATTTTTTCTAGTGAGTTTGATATGGAACAAATATTTAACTTACAAAGAATAAATCCAAGGTGGTTAACATCTGGCAAATTACCGGCCAGTAAACCCCATGACTAATATGGGAAGTGTAGTGTAACTTTAAGAAATGTTGTTGAGCTTATCTGAAATAAATTGTAATACTTTTTTTGTTGTAAAATTGCAGGTGGATTATTTGTGTTGTAGTTGAGGCATCCAAGGTCAATTGGTGCACACTGGTTTTGCACAGACGGGATTTATAATTTGAGCATTGCACAGTTGAAGACAAACTAGTAAATTCTGCTGTGGTCGGGTTATTTGTGTTTACATTTAGGACTGGCAGCAGTAGGTTTAGGCTTGGATCTGGGAAAGGTCAATAGGTAGGGCTTGGCGCTCCTGTTAGATCAGTGGTGCCTGAAGACTAAGGCAGAGTGCAGAAGAGCATGGAAATCTGGAGTGTGGCTGGCAGTGGCTGCTAGTTATCCACTGGTGCACAGACACTGGGAGTTCCTCAGTTAGTGTTGGTGTTGAATTTGGACCAACAGTAACTGAGAACAGTAGACTTAAAGATGCTTTTTAAAATACTGGACTAACTTTGGAGTAGACTGAGGCCATTCAGCCGGCATCCAGCCCTGCTGTAGGTCTTTTATTTCCTTTTTTTTAAATTCTGTTTTCCCCCCTCTTGCTCTGAATAACAAAAAGTTGACTGTGTATTGAGAGTCCTTCAGCTGACTGTCCTAGTTAGCCAGTGTGGTTGACATTGGTCATATCTGGTTTAACTCTTGCTTGTTTCAGGGAGGAAATTACATGTGCAGTTTAATGTTTGATAGGGGTTTACATTTTTTTACTGTTTTAAGCTTTATAGTGTTAAGTGGTGAAGGTAAAAGTACACCTGGGATTATTACTGGAAGAGTTTGTTTTTCCAACTTCATTTGAAGTCTTTTTGAATATTTGGCACTAAAGCTTTCCACAAATAGATGCAAAAATGTTATGTTTTTATACTACTATGAAGTTAACTGACTTGATGTCAGGAATGGCTTGTTGAAATAGGACCTATTTACATATTTGGTACTGTTTTCTGAATTTTTTTGGAGTGTTGGCTGGTTAAATATAGGAGGCCAAATCTGGATTGGCTCTTAACTTTTCATAAAATGTAATATTCCTGCTTTTTATATGGTAGCTTATTTGGCACATCTGTCCATAAAACCAAAGGAACTCAAATTCCTGATGAATAAAACATACACATTACTAACTTTTGACTTGTTCTCTGGTTATTTTGTGCTTAAGTATGCTTCAGTTATATTAGACGACTTCTTGTGTTCCTGTGACCTATGAGAAAATGACTGCTGGTATGTAAAAAAAAAAATATCTATTTTAAATTTTTCTCAAAGTAGCAAGCATTGAGTAGAGTAATATACGAATATTGTTATAAAATTACTGTAGATTAAATACGAACTTTTAAGGAAGCTATCTCTTAAGATACTGGTTCTATATAAAAAATTGCAAGCTATAAATGGTGAAACAGACACTTTTGCTCTGGTCTTTTTAAAGAAGCAGTTCTCTGAAAATATCTTTGGAAGTGAGGAAGAATTAGTGAAATTAACTTCAGTGTCGTTTCTAAATGCTGTCTGTTAAACAGATGGTAAAACTGCTGAGGCATGTTGTGCTGACACCTTGCTGTTGAAGCAGCCAGCAGAGCTGAAAGTCCTGCAGGAACGTATGTTGTGTAATAACCATTGATCTAACAGTATGTATTTTCTCTATTTTGAAAATGCTGACAGGTTCTCATATCTCAGTATCATAGATAGTTGATCATAGATGTCAACTAAGAAGAAATGCCTACATGTCATTAAAAAAAATATCTCGCCATCTATTTACCTCTCCCCCTTAAAAACAGAGGAGACTGGGGCTTTCATGAATTCCATGCAAGAGTATTTATTGCTCTGCAAGACAGAGAAAACATTACTTTTAGAATCCATTAATTTGGTAAGATCTTAACATGATAATTGAATTTTGCTTTTTTGAAACTGTTATTTTTCCATGATGAATAGTATATGCTGGCAGTATTTTATGGAAGTAAAAAGAGCTCACTTTTCTTGATTTAGAGTTCAAGAGAACCAAATAATATACTCATTGCAGCATGAAAAGAAAAATACTTGAAGTTGCTAGTGCAGCTCAGGAAAGTTTTTTTTCATTCTCATCAAGCTTGTAACTAATGTTGATGTTTGGGTGTTTAAGCAAGAAGAATGTTGGTTTTATAAGGGATCTATTGAGCTCTTGTTTTCTTAAGCAGCGATAGTCCAGATCACTGTTTGTTTTTTCAGTTTGAATTGATACTTTATATTCTCTCCAATAAAAGCTGTATGCTTTCTCATTTTGCCATACAGCTGTAGATTTCTGTGCAAAGACTGACTTAGGCACAACTAGCTGTCTGTTTAGTCAGAAAAAGACTGGGAATATACTTAGGTTCTAATTCATGTAGTAACACCAACAAAAATTGTTCACAAAACTTGGTAGAGAAAATACCTGTTGCTTCGACACCCTGGTTTTATACAAGAGCTGTTTCAAAGGGTACTGTGGTGGATCCAGCAGTTAAGAAAGGCATTAAATTCAGTTAACTGTCTTCAAACCTGATAAATAATGGGTAGCGTTCTCAGTACTGCTCTTAAGTGTGTGACTCAGATAAACATGTCTGTTTAAAATCTACTTCTATCTGGTTTCTGATGGTAATTGCAGAAAAAAATCCAAAGTCTTAACTGTGAAGGCTTATTAAGTATAAATTAATAAAATAGATAAAAATGAGTTGTGGTCTGGATTAATTTTGGTGCTTTTCCTCTTTGAGCACTCGCTTTGGCATCACACTAGAGTTCTTTAAACGTATTGTATACAACAGCTGTCTGTCCTCACATGTTTTTAGTAACTTTCTATAGACTAAACCAATGAATCGTTAAAATAAAAGGCCTCTTTGTTAGTGTACTATATCATTAATTGAGGTTTATGCACTTATGGTTTGGCAAGCAGAAAGTTTGAGTTTTCTGGCTGTTAAGAAATTAGAAGTTGACAAGAACAACTGACCCACTTGTCTGTCTTGAAAAAAATGGGATGCCTGCTCTCATGGAACAGAGATCCGAACAGTTTCAGCTCCATTGACATTTAATTGTTAATGTGTGCGATGTCTGTTTCAAAGCTTCTTTGGCACTTCTTTGAAGGCAGTTAGTCAGCTTGTCATAGTGAGGCTCATTGCTAAAGAGCATTCCTGCTATCTGATCTATGTATTAGTTGTTTGGAGGTCAACAAAAATCTCCACTGCAGGATTTTACTCTCTGGCTGGAGGAGAAAGTACTGTTAAAGGTTGGTTATCGAGGCTAGCTCTGCTAAAAATAGGAGAGACAGCAGAATAATAAAGTGGATAACTGGAGCCTGTTCTAAAATAATGCTGGTAACAAACACAATGTTCTGAGGTTTTCTAAAATACAGCAGACTTTTGTCCCACATTCCAGTAATTTATTTGAAAGGCATGTTCCACTTTGATGATTGCCAAGAACTTTACAAATACTAAGCCTTTTAACATGTCCAAGGTATGTGCCGTGCCATTTTAAAAAAACCCTTATAGGCAAAAATGATAGCTATATTTTTCCAGAAGCTTGTGGTCTATAATAATACAGAAAGTTTTCCTTCAGCAGTTCAAGGAAGCTTCAGATTCTTCAGGTATAAAAACTTGTATTTCTATCTCAAATGAGGTGGTGAACTAAAAAGGTGGGTGTTTTGTTTTATTTCCACTCCCCTACCCTTCAATCTGAATGTAAGACATACACACTACAAATTTATGCATATCTAGATTTCTAGCATGTTATAATCTACAACGAGCTTTGCAGTCTAGTTGTGTGTATGTAAAAAAATAGAGCTTATACAAATGTGAGACATTAATTCTCCATATACATGTACAATTTAAAGATGAAATGGACAAACTTTGGACAACAGAGCTAAAGAAAAAAGGTACCAGAATTGTTAAAGGAAGAACTCTTTCAAGAAATACCTATAACCTTTAATGTCAGATCTGTTTGCATGGAGAATGCTGCCAATGGCACAGGAAGATGAGTACAATTGGACAGGAGTTTTAACACTGTAAAGCATTGGCATTGAAAATTAAAAATATATTTGTGCTAAAAGAAAGGTGAAATGCATAACTTTGCCCTGAGGTGAAGGGAATAGATGTCAGCAGGATGCAGAACCTCATAGTGGAACGTTTAATGGAAGAAGGCGATGAAAATTCCTGGGTGATGAATTTGAATAAAAGCTTGTGGTATACCAACAGATTTGGGAAAGAATAGACACCAAATTTTTTGTTAGCTAGATAAATCAAAAAGACTATAAATCCAGAGGCTGCACAGGCTGAACTTTTGGAGACTTTCACAGTTCCTTACTCTATGCAAAAATAATCTTGCTGTAGTGTAGATTTTTGAAAAATGCCATGTGCTGATACGTACCTTTTAAACATTTCATGGCCTTTTGATTTTAGCACACAGGCAGTGATATGTCTCCATGTTAAATGACCCATATGATAAGTTTTCCTGCTTTTGTGGAGGTTCGCAAAGGCTTTCAAATCACAAATTAAGTTGAAACAACTTGGCATATGCTCCAGTAATCCAGTAAGAAGTCAAGTGAAGTACTTTGACTGTTGGTGGTGACTATTGGCGAATACCAAAATTACCTATGTAAACTACTAAAGTCTTAACTTCTTTAGCAGGCAAAAATCAATGATGATAAGTAAGCTATAAAATGATACCAAGTATTGTCAGTCCCTCCCTTGGTACTACAGCACAGATTGGAGGGGGTCCAGCTCCAAAGTTGCTGCTTTCATAGTCTGGTCGTAGTTGGATGGTCAAGATATCCAAGTAAGGGCAGAATCGGATTTTAGTTGTTAAAACTGAACTCCACAATGCACATAGGCAAATGGTATTTTTCATAGATAAAACAAATTTTAGCACATTTCAGATGTCAACAGGAATGTTGGGTGGGGAGTAGGGAATATGCCAAATTTGAAGCTCCTGCTGCCAGGCTTGCGACCGCTGGAATTGCTGGAACTTCCAAAGCACTGATCACAGATGAAACTTCTTTTACTTCATCTTATTTTTGATAGCAGCTGTATTATTTTGAAAAGGAAAAAAAAGTTTTTATATGCCCATTTTAAACAGCTGCCTAGGCTTACAGAAATTATCACGTGCTCTTAGGAGGAAGGTCTTTAGTTCTGTGTTAATCTGTGATAAATGTTGAGTTGCTTAAGCATATACCAAGGCAATTATTTTACTGAAAGAACTAAGGAAAAAAGTGTCTTTGCTCTTCGCCTTTAAGACAATGTTTCTACTGGAGATGCTGACAATCTCTCTCCTGTTTGATTAGCATTAGTCTGTATGAATTAAAAAACAATCTAAATCTCCACTCCCAGCTCCCTCAAACTTAATTTATTTTGAGGAAGGCAGAACTGTCCAAGACTGAGTGTTGGGTCAATCAGGACTTGTTTTATACAGAACAAGTTTTATTGTCTGTAATTTAGAGTGTCTTGGAATTCTTAGAAAACATTGCTGTGCTATCAGGGCTTTGGAACAATGCTTTAAAAGCACTTTGCAACTTTAAACTTCCTGTGTTTTTGTTTTGTTTTGTTTTTATTTTTTGTAGACTCGAGATGATTTTCTTGGGCAAGTGGATATTCCTCTTTATCAGTTACCGGTTTGTATTTTTTTTTGTTTTTGTTTTAAGACTGTGAAAGGGAAAAATGATTCTGTATGCAACTGTATTAGTCATCTAAAGTTAGTTATACTGATAATATAAGTGATTACCTTCTCCTGCTTTGTGGGTTTTTTATTTGGTTTTCTTTTGTGGATTCTTAGGGGTTTTTTAACGCTGATATTTATCAAAAAATGTAGGTTACCTTATGTTTAGATACTGGTTTCTGCTGCTACAAGAGTTAGGAGTGCTTTTAGCTTTTTCAAGAATAAAAATGCAGGGTTTGAAATAGTCTTAAAGACAAGAATAGATTGTAATTATTGTCATATTTCTTAAAATACTTTTAGAAGTAAGTTTGTAGACTTATAATATTCCTTATTCCCATGAACAGAAGAGGGTAAGTGGGAAATAGGGCTACTGTTGCTTTGTACAATTTTTTTTTTCAAGTTTTTTATTCCTTTTGCAAAGCACATTGGTGATCTTTCTTTAAAACAAGAACATTGAAATAAGCAAGCCTTTTAATTTTCTTCTGAGGCCTCAAAACATTAGCAAATACTAACGGATTTATCAGCAGCTATTTTAAAGAAAAGGTAACAACCATGGCAAAACCTTTCCAAGAGCAGTTATTCTTTCCTTCTGGTAGGAACCATGTCAGGAGAAGTTATAGATATGTCCCATTTCCCACTGTAACTGGGATGCAAGATCACGTTAACTCTTCTCACTTAGGAGGTGGGTTGGAAAGACTGGCTGTAATGTCCCTCTAGAGAAGACTGTTTTCACTTCCCACCAGTAAGCTGGCCAGCAATATCTGGAGTCTTTTGGAGATTAATTTCCTTTTATTTTTTTTTTGGCCTCACTTGAGTGTTTTTCTGGCTATTTTCTTACCTTCTTCAAATGCTGATTTTTTTTTTTTTCCTCATCTCCTTTGTTTCCATTTCCAGGTTCCTTGTTCTTAATTACTTGGTCTTGCCATCTAAAACCATTGTACTTTATTGGCCCAAATATAGGTAGATTTTTTTTTGTAAGTCTCAAAACCCACAAAACCAAAACCCAAGCTTCATTCCATTTTAATTTCAAATAAGTATTTACCTTAGTTGTAAGACAATTAATTTTGTAAGTATAGAACCTGATTTTACAGGTAACACATATAGCATTACACGATTAAAGATCTGCATCTTAATTCAGTGAAGAGGAACACTTCAACTTAAGTGTAGTATTTCTAAATTGTAGTAATGAAAGCTTACAGTGAAATGCCTGAAATGAGAGCGAGCATTTTTCTTTCTGAGATTTTGTGTAATAGCTACCACATTCAGTAAAACTCAGCCAGCTTCCTCTTAGGACTCTTTCATAACAAAGCTCAACAGTTCCAAATAAAATTCTAAAATCTTTAACTTAATAATGTCTAACCTTTTAGATTCTGCATTTTTTTTTCTGTTTCTTTCCAATCTAATGTTGATACTCATTAGATATTTTTGAAAATACTATTATGGAATTAGTTCAGCCCTCAAGGACCACATCATGTACCATTGTTCTTAATTAAAAGGCCTACAAATACAGCAATTGTAAGTTTTTCCTCATATTATACAGTACTTCTTGAAACAGTTTTGTTGATTAATTATTTAATGTATTGATTAACAAGAGTGTAGAGATTTACAAATGTTCCCAGACATATGGTATTGTAAAAATCAAATGTTTTTGTAAGAATTATAGAGCTTCAACTGGATTATAAATATTTGTTAACCAGAAAAATCTCTTTTTTTAATGATCCCTCACGTATATTTTTCTACCTGTACCTGGGATGTGTTTATAAAAATGTCTTTTTGTCTCTGCTTCTTTCTGTTGAACAACTTCACACTTGTGAATCAGAACAGAGACATTCTCAGAATGGATTGTTCTGTGACTGTTTTTTATCCCCAAGTCCTAAAGCTAGAAATGGCTTTTTAATGTGTGTTCTGTGAAAAAAATATTTAGAAAATAGTGAGGGGGGAAAAAGAGTTATAGTAGATACTTTAAATGTGAAAGCTGAGAATCTATTTTTTTATTTCAGGCTAAACACTTTTTTTCCATGCTTTAGAAACTGTAGTATATTTATACACTGAAAGGTAATTAATTTTTTTCTTGAACCAGAGAATTAGTCTTATTACTGAGATCGAAGCTGGTATTGCTATTCCTGTACCTCAACCTATAATTTAAATTTTAAAATGTTTTGTGATGTTTAAAGAAACAAATTTTAAATTTTTGATAATTGTTTTTGGCTTCATGTGTTTGATACAGATTTTTTAAAAAAACAAACTTGTTTTATTCCAGACAGAAAATCCACGTATGGAGAGACCATATACATTTAAAGATTTTGTTCTTCATCCAAGAAGGTTAGTAAATACCACATAAAAATTCTGACATTCATATCTGAATAGTGCTCTTTTGTAATTATTTGTACATTTGTAAATAGTCTCATTTTTTTCACCAAAGAAATTTGAGCATCAGTGGAGTAATTTATTTGTGGTTCTACTAAAAAGTCAGCATTTGCTTAAATACTTATAGATTATTTGCTAAGAACAAACCATTTTTCACCGGGCTGTGATATAACTAACATTCTAACTTCATCTGAAGAATTTACTGTTTCACCAAACAGTGAGATCAGTGACCAATGTTATGCCATAACTCATTTATCCCTTTTCAACTTCAATTGTTTCCTGCCTTTCTGTCTCTTATTTGCCTGTTTCATGTAAGCAGTTTCATGTGACCTTAATTATAAACATAACAGAACTTAAACTGAAAAGGTGCCTAACATTTAGGAAGGCCTGTGTTAAAACAAAACAAAACACAAGGAAACTTTAAAAGATAGGTAAAATTTTGACACTGGTACTATTATGTATTTCGTGTTTGGTTTTAAAATGTAGATTCTTCACCTAAATCTGATCAGGTTTTAGCAACTTATATTAGAAATAAAGCATGTCAACATTTTTCAGATAATAGGTTCCAATTTAGAAGTAACATTAGAGCATGTGGGATCTATAGGTGTTTCTCAGCCATATTGGTAGCAGAAGTAGTATTTTTAATATATCTTACATGTCTTATTTTTTAGCAGATCAATGGTTTTAACAGAGTTAGTGACTGTCAAGTTTCATTTTGATCTTCTGTCTTCCCGGGTTTAACACTTCATATCCTATAAATGAACAAATAATAATATTTATTGTCTCTACATAAATTAACTTTAATTGTTTTTTGTTAGTCAAGGGTCTAACCTCTTGTTGTGGCTAGCACATGAATTTGGCAATGCTTTGTAGTAAGAGATACTGCTGTGGGTTCAGGCACTTTTCTGCCTTGAAATCTTACTGTAAATTTTAGATCATTTAATATTGTTAATGTATGTTCTTCAGTTTTGCTTTTAGTTATACAGGACTATTAATAATAAGGTTATTACCTTCCCAGTACCTTAAGCTTAGTAAGAATTATTAACACGTTAATATTCTGAAATTAATTACATTAACTTATTGTATTGGAAAGTAAGATAGTGACTTCTCCTTCCAAAGGGATGTGGGCTTTTCTGAAGCCAAAATATGACTTGAATGAACATGTTTATAATCCATCATGAAATGTTTTTCTGGATATCAGAAAATCTAATTGACTTTTTCTGCATGGCAAAAAAAACCCCAAACCCCAAAGCATTAGACCTTAGTGACATGGGGGTTTGGGGTTTTTTCTTCATTTTAATAAGATGATGTGCAGGTATTGTTCTTTATTGTTACACATTGAATGCTAGGGAAGTTTTCAGAATGAGCTGGAAAGAAGTTTCCACTTGTGGAACATAACATTAGGGTTTATTCAGAATAATCCTCTAGCTGTTCTTAAAAAAGCTATTCTATTTCCAGGTAACAGTATCACATGTGCACAATAAGAACACTTTCTTTTCTCTTCTGCAGCCATAAATCAAGAGTTAAAGGCCACCTTAGATTAAAAATGACTTACTTACCTAAAAGCAATGGGTCTGAAGAAGAAACCACGGAACAGGCTGAAGAACTGGAGGTGGGAAAAGATGTATTTATTGCTGAAAAACCTAGCGAGTGTCTTCAGCTGTGAAGGATAGTTACAGGGAAGATGAGTGTTAGGAATCACAAAGCTATAAATCGTGTCTTAGAAACAACCAGTTAAAAGCGATTGCTTGTGTCTTACGTGAAAGTTGTAAGCCTGCATAAAAATTCTGGAGCAGTTTTACTAACTAAAGGAGTGTTTTTTTCAGTATATCCAAGAAAGAAAACATACATTAGGCTTTTGGTTTTGTTCTCGTACTGACTTGCTGTATGCCCATGTAATTTCTCTTGTTTGGAATTAATGGAAGTATCATTGCCCAGTATTTTTACTTCTGTTTGACATTGTTTGACCCCAACCAGCCAGACACAGACAATCTGCTGGTTTTAGAATTTCAACTCTCTCTAATTTATAGGGATGTTTTGATCTTAACTACTTTACATTTGTGATCTTTTGTAAGCACATCCAATTTAGATCAATGGATTTGAGAACTTAACCCTAATCAACATCACCACCTTTGCTGTAATTAAACTTTCTGTTACCAAGTGGTGTTCTTATCTGACTACTACATTTGCAGCATATATACAAAATGAAATTTACTTACTGTTTAAAATCTATTCTATGAATACTGTTTATTTTTGTGGAATAAACAACTCTTTTTTGCTAACGTGTTTTAAGGAACTTGAGTTAAACATAAGATTTCTGCATGCATAATTTGTCCTGTCATTTCTTGAGAAATGTACAGAATAAAACCAGAGCCAATCTTACTGGCTTAAGATGTAGTGGAACTGCACCTTAAAAGGGGAGTGGTTTTATAAATTGAGATACTTTTCCAACTTCAATATTAAAGGTAATATTATATCTCTTAGCCTGGATGGATTATATTGGACCAACCAGATGCTGCTAGCCAGCCACAACAGCAGCAGCAGGAATCTCCTCCACTGCCTTCAGGCTGGGAAGAAAGGCAAGACATCCTTGGCAGGACCTACTATGTCAATCATGAATTCAGAAGAACACAGTGGAAAAGACCAACTGCTCAGTATGTCTTGGCCTTTAAAATTCACGTCTTATATTAACTAGTGTAAATAATTCACTCTAGTTAGCTTGAAAGCAAGGAGGACTAGAAAGGAAAGTAGAGAGCTTTCCATAGCTTAATGTTCAAGCCCACTTGTAATGGTCACTGGCTAGTGGTCATTTTAACTACACAATAGTCTTCCTATTCTCTGGAAGTGTCCTTTAAAATAGAAACTGCTTGCAATTGTAAGAGATGATAATTATAGTAATGGAAAGAAAATTATTTTCCAGCTCTAAGCCTGGTTCCTCCTTCCCAGCAGGGACTGCATTAATTTATTTACCTTGGGTTTTTTTCAGGTTATATTTTTTCCCATAGCATGTGAATTACAAAAATAATACCTGGAATGCTATCTGGTTCTTTAGTTTAATTTACACTTCACATTGACATGAGTTCTTATTCTCTTTGAAGAGTTTAGATTAGTTTTTATAGCTTGTGACTATTTCTCTTTCTTCTGCCAAAATGACTATAACTTATGTTTTTGCTGTTAGTCCAGCTTACTGTTGAAAGTAAAATATGGCTACTGTATGCTGACTTCCCCCTCACACCAACAGGGACAATGTAGCTGCTGCAGATATTGGTAGCATGCAGTTGGAGGCCCAGCATGTGTTCACTCATCGGCGACAGATATCGGAGGATACAGAAAATCTAGACAACAGAGATTCCCCTGAGGTAAAAACAATCTCTAAATGTTTCTGTGCAAGTAACTTGCAAGTGCAAGTAACTTCTTAATCTAGTCAGAAAGCTTGTCTTAACTATTTGTAACTTGAACTACTTTTAAAAAGTATTTTACTTATTTTCTTATCAAAGAGCTGGGAAATCATAACTGAAGATGAGACAACAATGTACAGCAATCAGAACCTTCAGATACCTCTCTCACAGAGTGATTGTGATGTACAGACTCATCTTGCAGAGGAATTGAATACCAGACTTACTACCTCTGGAAGTTCAACTACTGGCCAGTCAGCAGCCTACACTGTACGTTATTTTTTTTATTGTTCTAATGTACAGAAATATCTGTAATATTTTGCACAAAACATTACTACCAATAGAATTAGATCCATAAATACTTCATATTAACAAATATATTTTCAATTTCATCTCAAATGCAGAGAATTTATAAGAGTAATTTTTTATTATAGAATCCCATCCAACCAAACATTTTTTTCTTCCCCACTTTACTTCTATGAATTTCTGCCTGAGATTAAAACAGACTTGCGTAAACTAATTTTCAGTCTGTAAATCTGTCTCTTATTCTAGTGTCATACTGAGTGCTGCTGAAAACTGCATATGAAGGAAGCTGTCTATATCGTGAAACCTTATTTCGAAGGGAGTTGTGCTATATTGGTTACTTTTTCCACTAGGATAGATTAAGATTTTTCATTGTGAATATCAGGCTAAGGTTTTATGATGGTGCTGAGTAAACCTGGTGACTCCATAGCAGTGAAAAAGTTCCACATACCTCATACAGTTCCACAGCCTTTCTGACAGGTTTCATAACTGGCACAGAGTCTGTTCAGCTTGCTAACCCAATAGAAAACTCTTCTCTTTTTCCTCTAACTCTGTTTTTTGGGGTTATTGCAGTTTTAGCAAGCTGAAACCGCGTACTAGGTTGTCTGGCAAATAATATGGTGGTAAAGGAGTATACTGCCAGGAGTGAGACTTGTCTTTTTGGTGGTAGCAAACAATTAAATAAGCTCAGCTATTTTGTGAAACCCGAGCTCCACAAACAGCCTTATAACTTGATATGTGACTTGAAAAGTCCACTGTCCGTTGAGGAAAGCCTATAGAGGTGATTCAGACCATCTGGTCTAAGATCTCGGTATTTAAAGAAAATCATTAGCTTTTGTGATGCTGAGAATGCTATTCCAAATGTAAATTTGGAATTGACTGTTTTTTGTAGTTTGTAAAAAAAGTATTGCTTGTGTTGCTGGAAACAGCAAAGTGGGAGTACCAAGATTTAACTTGATCTCTGCTATTCAGAATCTTATGGATAGCAAAAAACCCTGTTGTTTTAGCTTTCTTAGGTGGCCTAAGCAAGGGAAGAATCTGATGTTCGAATTATCTGCAATGGCTAGTTAGAAGGGCAGTCCTGCCTCCCTTCACCTCCATCACCCCCCCAAAAAAATTTAAAAACTTACTCATACTTTTTCTTTAAAGTGTTCTAGAAGGGTATCTAGATAGGGAAAAATCCTTCAAATAACAAGGTGAAACACAATTGCTTAATTGTAGCAGATGAGAGCTAAATATGGCTCTAGGCAGAAAGGTGAATACTTATGCAAAGTGCAGGGATTGAATTACTCTTCTCAAACTGGATGTCTCAGACTTTCATATCTTGTCATTATTAACTTAATCTACTCTCTGGAAATTGTGTTAGCTCTGATATATCATAGGCTTTAATCTCCTGACAAGATAACACAGTAAATTCTATAATGTAAATTCAATTGTAATGTAACTGGTTGCAATTAATTCTAATGTTTTACATGCCAAAACATCAATTGTTAGGGTTTTTAGAACTTTCACAAGCCTCTCTATAATTCTGTTTCAAAGTTATAATAGACACTGTGAACTTAATGTCTCCAGCACTGTTAAAACAGGAAAATAAAAAATACTGTATTAAATTGATGTTTCAAAACAGATGAGACACTTTATTCAAGATGAAAACTATAACAGTTTAAAGTGTGATAACCATCATTGACTGTTTGCTGCCATCCTTAAAGCTGCAATAATAGCTAATATGTCATTCCTCTTCATTCCTTCAAGAACCATTCCAGCAGAAGAGGTAGTCTGCAAACATACAGAGTTGAAGAGCAGCCTGCACATCCAGTGGTACGTCATTTTCCAAAAAACACAGGCCTGTGTAGCAGAGAAGTTGAAGGGTTTTCTTAATGTAAAACATTTTTTAACTATGTATTATGTGCTGATGTTCTAAATGAGATTTGGCCTTCTGCTTCTGGCAGCTGTCCTGACAAAATTACAATTACAAGACTAGCAAGACTGGAGTTCAGTTGTAAAGCTTTCATGTTCCAGCTCTGTGGTTTTGGTTTAACATTAGCTTAATGCACAGATAAAGCCTTCAGAAGGAAGTAGTCTTCCCATGAAGATAAGTTTTGTTTTTCAAATTGTTTGCTTTTTATTTAAAAGCTGTACCACCAACCTTACGCTATGTTTTCACGGTGACACTGCAAACTAGGAGCTCGTAGACAGAAGTACTAGGCTGAATCAGCCATGCCTAAACCAGGTATATAAATGAATCCTTTTAGATGAGGAGCTTGAATTTTTTTAAAAAAAGTGCCACTTCATAGTATTCAAACTTAAATACTATGTTTCTATTTTATCCAATTTGCAAAAATCATGAACCTTCTGGATTATAGTTTTGTTTTGTTTTAATTTCACAGTCAGTTTCACAGGTTTCTTAACTGTTTTTCTTCTGTTACCACTAACATTTAGTTACTGCCTACTTCATCTGGATTACCCCCAGGCTGGGAAGAACGACAAGATGAAAAAGGGAGGTCATATTATATAGATCACAATTCTAGAACCACTACCTGGATAAAGCCAGCTGTACAGGTACTGTCTGTCTTCTAATTATTAAGATTTTTATTCATTTAGGCTTTTAAACATCTTGCATAATAGAAATAAAGTTTAGAGATCTCATTGACATAGAATATGCGAAAGGCATAAATTGGTAAAGCACTACATAAAATATTTGAGAGAATGTAAAGAGAGTTAGGAACAGTAATATTTATGGCAAGTCATTCTACTATTAATGTACCAAGAAAGCCTTCTGGAGAGTGATAGCTGATTGAGAAGCCTGAAAGACTTCTTAACCTTGCTAGCATAATCAGTGATAGTTGGTCAATGTTGTTGATATTGGACTAAACAAATCTATGTACTGTCTTGCACTTGCCTTATGAAACTACTTTCATGAGTGAAAAATACAGGTTAATATTAAAAATAAATGCTTGGCAGTGCTTTGATTTTTATTTTTTTTTTACCATAGATTGCTATGGAAACAGGTCAGTTGCCAGCTGCACAAAGTATTTCTGTAGGAAGACAACTACAAGCAATATCAAGTGATTCATCACAACAGTCTTCTCAGCAGCAGCCTGAAATGGAGCAAGGATTTCTCCCGAAAGGCTGGGAAATCCGACATGCACCCAATGGAAGACCATTTTTTATTGACCACAATACCAAAACTACAACATGGGTAATGGAAAACTGTTCTCGGGGACTGAAATTCCAGTTTTTCTCAAGTCGAAGCTTTACTACTTTCAGCAAGCTTCTGTAGATTTCTTAAATGCCAAGATAGCTGTGTCATGTCTGTTAAGCAACATATAGAATAAGAATGCTAAGTCATTTAAAATATCTATCATGAGTAGAACATTATGAATTCTGCAAACTGTGTTGATACTTGAAAGTTTAGCTTGGAAGGAGGAAAATACTGATGTATACAGAAATCTGTTTCGCAGATGTAAAGCAGCTCCTCAATGACGTTTCTGTCATAACTGTAAAACTGTGATAGCTTATAAGCGCTGTTAACTGAAATCAGTTTTGTAACCTTACTTTCAACATGAAAGTACCTTGAATTTATCACATGGTACAGTGCACAACACAAATTTCTGTGAGTTCTTAAGACAGCAGGCCAGGTGCAGCTACAACATGGATGAGGGAGTTGTACAGCTACAGTTCCACAGAGTGGCACTGCACACTACTAGGCAGTACTAATAGATGGAATTAAGCATTTAAAGAATAGGTCAGTATTAATGTCAGGTGAAAGAGAAACAGAGAAATGTATTAAATTGATACATTTCTTCAGGATTATGGGAAGAATTTGCTTATTGCAAACACCTTCCTCTTGCCCCCAAAAAAATCCCCAAACCAACCAACAAAAAAACCCAGCTACCAAACCCAGAAAGCACAAGGTGTGCCAGAAACCATGTGGAAAAATTAATCTGACTAAATTACACTAAACTGAGTTGAATTAAGGTTTTACTTACATATGTGTGTGTGTACCAAAAAAATAAAGTGAGAGGTCATTAGAGGATGGTTGTAAACCACTAGAGGACTGAGAATCCCTAAGCAACTACCTGGCAGCAGAATATGCAGCAGTTATCTAGTTGGTACTAGGCATAGTCTTTACACAATCATTAATAAAGAGGAAAAAATTAAAAGCAAACCAAAACAATAAAAGGATTTTAACATGCTGCTTGTTTGGTTTTCAAAGGGAGATCCAAGACTGAAAATTTCTGCTCATCCAAGAAGAAAGACTTCCTTAGATCCAGTAGACCTGGGCCAATTGCCAGTAAGTAAACTGTTTGGCAGATACAACAATTTAAATAATTAATTTAGTACTATCAAAACTTGCACATGAGAAAATGTAGCCTGCTTTTTTCATACGAAACATACTGTATTTGGAATTTCAGTGCTGAGAGTAGATGGAGGGGGGATGAATGCCCCCAGCTGCAGATCACGTATAGTTCAATGCAGACTATATGCTCAGAAATAAATGTCTCCTTCTTACAGCCAGGGTGGGAAGAGAGAACTCACACAGATGGAAGAATATTCTACATAAACCACAGTATGTACAATGTAGTATTCTCCCCCCACTCATCATTTTATTTCTGAACATTATCTAAATTAATGGAACTAATTAAGAAATGTCTTGCAGATACAAAGAAAACACAATGGGAGGATCCTCGACTGCAGAATGTGGCAATAACTGGACCAGTAAGCTTTCCTTATGTAGCTTTACATATTGTTCAGGAATATTGGTAATAGAATCCAAACAAACTCTTGTTCCTTTTTAAAGGCTGTTTAGAAAGCTTTCTGTGGAAATGGTCTTTAAATGCCAGAAAGAAAAATCAGTTCCCATAATAATAAAAAAGCTTCTTTATAGACTTGGGGGGGGGGGGGTGGGGTTTGATTTAGGTAAGAAACTTTATTTGTTTTTTATCCACAGTGTCCAAAATAAAACTAGCTTAATTCATGAAGTAAACTTGAAAAAAAAAGGGGGGGGGTGCTTTAAAAGAAATGAACTTAATTTCCAACTGAAAAATAATTATCTAGCCTTGGTACTTAATCTGAAGTGCAAAATTACCAGGAGTAATTGCAAAGACGGTACACATTGTAATTATAGATGGGTTTTAGTGTTCAGCTGATAGCTGCGTTTATTAATAGCCCACATATGTAAACAACCTTCTCTGCCCATGGAAAATAGAGGTGTTTGTAGCCAGGTCTGTCATGATACAGCAAGGAAAAACTATGTGTTACATAAGTTACCAAAGGCGTTTTGGTCACTGTGATCTTGGCCAGTCAGTGATCTTAGTCTCATCAGCTAATAGTAAAGTACAGGATAAATTCTATGAAACTGATCAGAACAAAGTAGTACTTCTCATTCCAGATGTTTTGAACTATCCATATATTTATAAATTTAAAGTCTCCCCTGATACTTAGTAAAACATGTATTACTGTTTTCTCAGAACTTAAATGCATTGTCTGTATTTCACAAATACAGACTGGTTTGTATTACATTAATTGCTAGAGTATTTCAAGCACTTACTTTTTTTTCCCTTTTTCCTTATTTTTTTTTCTAAAGGCTGTGCCTTACTCCAGGGACTATAAGCGGAAATATGAGTTCTTCAGAAAGAAATTGAAGAAGCAGGTTAGTAATCAGTAGGAATCCAGCAGAAGGTTAAGAAATTTATGCCCCTGAACAAATGAAGAGTTAGGTTACAGTGAAAGGAAATTGAACCTTGTAACCTGCTTAGGGAAAGTAGGCTTACTGTCTGATCACAAATGCTATTGTGAAGCAGCGACTTGGTAACAAGTACCATTTAATCTAACAGTAGGGTTTGTGGCTTTATGCAGTGATGAGACTGCAAGCAATCTAACTGAAAAAGCAGAAATTCTAAAAGGTTAAAGTTATGCACCTTGGAAGTAGGATGGCAACAGAAAAGTTTGGAAATCACTGATCTAGCGTATAATAGTTTTTGGAACTCAGAACGTGGAAATAGAAGTTCTCAGAACAGATTTTAGACTGTTCAGATAAAAAATATGTATTGTCATCTGGATCAGACTAGATGACTGCAATAAATTGTTATAGCCTTAAAATATTATATTTATGGCTCTCATTTGCAAGTTCTGGTCTGAAGTCACAGTGCCAGATATATTTATAATGCATAGCATAAAAGACTGTAAATAGCATCTGGATATCCAGATAGAAATGAGTTTTTGCACAATTGCAATCAAATTTGGTGTTCTTGGGAAATAATGTGTGTATATATATAATAATAGCCTTCGAGTTTAGGCCCATACTCCACCTTTTAACTACTGAGTCTTGTCTCTAGCCTTCCTGAAACCTACACATTTTGAGCTGGCATGTGAATTGCACACAATTATATATGCACCTAATTTCTTTGTGTTCCTAGTCAAACAAACTTGGCATTCATTCAAATGTTGCTATCCTAACATGAGAAGTGATGGACAGCTCAGCCACACAATAGAATTGTAGTAATTTAACAATTAAATACAGGTGTAGATTTTAAAGCATACATTACTATTGCTTTTTAAGCATTCACAAATATCTACATGACAACTAGATTATATTGAGATTTAATTACTGAATACTATTTTAATCAGCTAAGTTTGGTTTTAATAATTGATTTTATTATTGCTTGAACTTTTTTCTGAAAAGTTGATTTGCAACTAAACCCAGGAATTTTATTATTTTTTTTAATTTAGGGATATTTACTACTTTCTGAAATGATGAAAAAGACCCATATATTTCAGCCACCATATAAATTAGAGATATAATATTGTACAGTATTTTGCAAATTGGAAAGTGACAAATAATGTGCTCCCCTGCCCCAAGTAATTATTTTTTGCTTGTAGTTTGGATCAAGCTGTTATTGAATATAAATAGACATTATGATTAAATTCAATTATTTTATTTTTATTTGGGACATCTAGGATAGATTATTTAAAGAGGATAAGAAAATAAAAAGGAAGCATATTTGAACATATGCTCTTCAGCTTGATTTAGTAAATATATTTGCCTTCAACATTTCATTACTGCTACTCAATGTGCGACTAGTTCTTTGAAATTTGAAATATATTAAGTATCATTGCATCATCCTAATCTAGTCAGAGCAACATGGGGTGAAATTTTCTGTTCCCATTTTCACTTAATTTCTCAATTTTGCCTGAAGTAATTACTGAAATAAACTGCCTGAAAACAAGTGAAATCAAGAAAATACTCTGTTCTCATGTAGTGATTTAATGACTCAGCAGAATTTTATTCCTGGTTTATTAGGGGCTCACTCTGGAAGCTCAGCAGCAAATATGAGCTCCTTGGATATTTTTATTAAAATATTTTCCTATGTGATAGTAAATATAAACCTTGTGATTTGTTCCTGTGACTGAAAATACAAGTCGGTTCACTTAAGATTTGAATCTTGTAAGAATACTTGTTTGTCATCTATGTCTTAAGTAAGAGAACAGGGCACCTAGCCTTCTAGTTAGAATATTGACATAGAAGATGAACTAAATCAGGTAGAATTGTTCCAAAATAATTTTATTTATAAGTGCTGAGATTTTAAAAAAAAAAAATCAAATTTATAATATGATGATTTTTCAGTGTTAAAAAAGATTCCATGCCTTGCTGCGTGCAGAACAACTGAGCATATGCTGATACTAGTAAGAACTTACTTTAACCATATTTTTTATTGTTCTATATTTTAATATTTTTTTAGAGTGATATTCCAAACAGATTTGAAATGAAAATTCATCGCACAACAATCCTTGAAGATTCTTATAGAAGAATTATAGCTGTAAAGAGAGCAGATTTCCTTAAAGCAAGACTTTGGATTGAATTTGATGGTGAAAAAGGTTTAGACTATGGAGGAGTGGCCAGGGAATGGTTCTTCCTTCTCTCTAAAGAAATGTTTAATCCTTATTATGGATTGTTCGAATATTCAGCTACGTAAGTAATACAGATCTGGAAGACATGAAGACTGGGTTAGGGAAAGCCAGCCAATTGTATATCTCATACTCACTTTCAAAATGAAATTACTTTTTTTTTCCCCTTCCTCCTAAACTGTATACAAGGGTTTAGTTGTTAATAACTGTAATATTCTACACCTACTTCTTTGTTTGACAGAAGAATAATGTGGAGACAGTACCTGTCTCTTTTTTTTCCAGCAGTCTAACGTAAGCCATGTCCTCTTTGCACAGATAAGCATATGCTTGTGAGCATCTACTACTTACAAAAGAGGCAGTATTTAACATAAAATGTTATTCTGACTACTTCAAAATTAATAGGAGTAAGCCCTTCTCTTTGGTATATCTCTAACTTACAAAAATAGTTTGTGGTGTTTCAAACCTGTTACTTCTGTTATGCTAATAGAATCTTCTACTGAGTATTGTTTAATATTAGATTAGTGGTTTATTAATTAAAATATTTTTTCTACTTCATGAAAATTATTGCCTGATTTAACTTTAGTGATGTCTTTCAGATCTTCAAATGTGGGACTGTTCCAATAGTACAACATTTTGTTTTTCTTTCTCTTCCCTGCTCCCTCCTTGCACTTCAGAGATAACTATACTCTGCAAATCAATCCAAACTCTGGACTTTGCAATGAAGATCATCTCTCTTATTTCAAGTTCATAGGTCGTGTAGCTGGAATGGCTGTTTACCATGGCAAACTTTTGGATGGTTAGTATTTATTTTATGTAATAAGATATTTAGATTAATATTATGCATATTTTGAATTTTAAGTTACATTCTGTTCAATTTATTTGTTCTTCTTTTAAGCCTTTTTTATTCGTCCTTTTTACAAGATGATGCTCCAAAAACCAATAACTCTTCATGATATGGAGTCTGTGGTATGTAATTTGCTTTATAATGTATGTTAAGGTTTCATGTTCATATTATTTTTTTTATATGTATCTTTAATCCTATTATGAAGATTGAAAGTGCATGATTCAAAGAATTTTTAGGCTAAATCTTTTATAAGTCTGTAAGTTGTATAGGAATTAAAACTTCTAATGAAAATCAGAGATCTAGACTCTGGTTTAAGTCAGTTAAGCTGTATTGAAAACTTGACTCTGAACTTTCTGTAATACTTTCTTAAAATATTTTTAAACATGAAGTTTTCTTAAAGATAAATATAAATATCTTTGGGATCCCTGTCTCAAATAGGTGATAAAATGTGACATTTTGAGGAAAACGTGGTCCTTACAATTTTCTTGTTTGTTTCCCTGATAATGGTTCTTATCTAGAATAGTCATGGGCAGAGTGATTTTTTTACTTACTTTTTTTTTTATTCAGTCTCTTTAATCTATTGCTGGTCTTGCTGTCCTACAAGAACACAGAATATAGGTCCTATCTGTTTCTAATAGATTTATAGATGTGTTATGTTCTTTATATATTTTTTTCAGTACTATAGAATCATGGAATGGTTTGGGCTGGAAGGGACCTTAAAGATCATCCAGTTCCAACCCCCTGCCATGGGCAGAGACACCTCCCACTGGACCAGGTTGCTCCAAGTCCCATCTGACCTGGCCTTGAATGCTTCCAGGGAGGGGGCAGCCACAACTCCACTGGACAACCTGGGCCAGTGTTTCACCACCCTTACAGGAAAGAATTTCCTCCTAATATCCAATCTAAATATACCCTTTTTCAGTTTGAAACAGTTACCCCTCATTCTATCACTACACTCCCTGATAGAGTCCCTCTCCAGCTTTCCTATAGGCCCACTTCAGGTACTGGAAGGCTGATATAGGGTCTCCCTGGAGCTTTCTCTTCTCCAGACTGAACAACTCCAACCTCCTTAGCCTGTCCTCGTAGGGACAGCCCCCCTGATCATCTTCGTGGCTCTCCTCTGGAACTGCTCAAGCAGGTCAATGTCTTTCTTATGCTGAGGACCCCCAAACTGGACACAGTACTCCAGGTGGGGTCTCACAAGAATGCAGCAGGGGAGAGAATCACTTCCCTCAACCTGCTGGCCACGCTTACTTTGATGCAGCCCAGGATGCGATTGGCTTTACCTTAGTTTTCATTTCCTAAGGCTCTTTGTAGTAATGTCTAACAATTAAAGGGAAGATAAATACAGGATGAGAGACAGAAGAGTCCACAATACATTACTTCAGATACTGCTGTGACATCTTCTTACCATTTTGCTACATGAGAAATTTGTAGTCCTGAGATTTGAGTCTTCAGGTTTCAAATGTCTTTTAAAGGTCTTTGTAGCTTTGTACAATTACAGAGTCTCTGTATTCAGTACAGGATTAGCCTAGGTAGCAGCATTCACTGGGCTGTAGTGGATCCTCTTGTAGCTTAAAAGATGGCTACTCTATTTCATATTTACTATTTTGTAACTCTCTCTCATAGGATAGTGAATATTACAATTCTTTGAGATGGATTCTTGAAAATGATCCAACAGAACTGGACCTCAGATTTATAGTTGATGAAGAACTCTTTGGTCAGGTTAGTATGTTCACGCAAAGTAGAATAGGCAAAGCATGTAATAAAATGTTTGACTGGTGAAATTAGCTGGTCTTTATCTGTATGGTGTTAAGAAAAACCCTTTGTTCACAGTCATGTTGATTTGTTAGCTCAACTTCATTTTTTAGCAGACACGTGCTCATGAACAGTGTTCTGTTAGCCTGGCTGTGATGTGATAAAGGACTCGGAAATAAGCAGAGCTTTAAAGAATAGCTCATGTTTTTTTCTTTAATACTTGTGTTGAAATGTAACTATTGCTGTGAATGCAACTGAGACTTAAGATATCCATAGTGCCATTACTTAATCTTGTGTAGAGGTTGGTTTTATCTGATTATATGGGAAAGATGAGCTCTTTTGGAGATGGCTGGAATTGTAAATTTCACTGGGAGATGATAATAGG
Source organism: Aegotheles bennettii (assembly GCA_013398125.1). NCBI lineage: Eukaryota > Metazoa > Chordata > Aves > Caprimulgiformes > Aegothelidae > Aegotheles > Aegotheles bennettii. The sequence goes on along the minus strand of VZRW01007119.1, from coordinate 350,163 downwards.
GTTTTTTATTGAATAAACGAGTTTGCAATTGTGTAGAAAGCTACCAGAGATAAGTCAAGTAGAAATACCATAGGTCCTGAATAAAAATTCCTAATTACAGATGCCAACTAAATCTAAGTAGGATTATAGCCTTTGTGGTCTTGTGTAACTGAGATGATCTAACAAGTGGAAGTGTGAAAATGTACATCTGTAATGAACTGAAAATCAGATATTTGTATACTGAGCTTCTAGTAGTATAAATCATTATGTAACAGAAATGCATATTGATTTGCTTATTTACTGGGACCATTGCTGAAATTGTTCTGGAAATGTTTTTCCTTGAGACTTGCAAAAAAGGCTGAGTCATTGAATATGCAGTTAGTGAAGTCCACATTACTGAGTACCTGTGTGCAAACTTAAATGATTTATTATAGTAGATCAGAAAAAATGGAGGTTGCCCCATTGTAGTCTGGCATCCCTGAATAATACATTTTTTCAAACAATCAACCAAATTCTGTTTATTCAGATGACCTGCAAAATTGGTTGTTTCTCATAGGATTCTCTGTTTCTCATTTTCAAATTCTGCAGCCTTCAAGAATTATCTAAATTTCCTAATTTTAACATATGAATTCTGTTACATAAGTATCTCATTTAAGACCTATTTTATGTATTGCATTTAGACCCATCAACATGAACTGAAAAGTGGTGGATCAGAAATAGTTGTCACCAACAAGAACAAGAGAGATTACATTCAGTAAGTAGCGGTCACTGTGTGCAATGTATCTCACTGGATTGCCCCTCTAGTAATAGGGGCTGTTTGTTAGTTGTATTAAGAAAAGGAAGTTGTTGTTTTGTATGTAAATTGCTTTTATTTTAAATGTTTTTGTTGTTTTGGTTTTTTTTACAGTCTCGTAATTCAGTGGAGATTTGTGAGCAGAGTACAGAAGCAAATGGCAGCCTTTAAAGAGGTATAGTTTTAATTACAAAAATTCTTCTAAGAATTTGTTACATCTAATCTTTAAGTTTTTTTGGACATCCTGAAGACTGACAGATAATGTTGTTACAGGTATAAAAATGGCAGTGATTCTGTAGTGTCAGCTTTGAATTATTTCAGACTTAAAAATCTTTTTGGTATATTTTTACTGAGGTGTTTAAATCATATTGAAAAACTTATTTATTTCTCAGTTTGCTGTAGTGCGAAATGTTTAATGAACTCTGCAGAAATGAAAATAAAATCAAACTAATGGAATTAAATTAAACCAGATGGTTTATCCTTATTTGTGTAAATTATATTACATATATGATATCCAGACTTTGTATTCAACATTCAATGTAGCACAATAAAGATGTGAAGTAAGTCAGAATTTAAAGTACTATAACCAAACTGGGGACTGCTGGTGTTCAAGCATCTGTATTTGATGTATTGATTTGGCTCTGTTAACTGAAGCATTTAAATACCATTCTCAGTGAGCAAAAGTGCTTAAATAATGTTGACTTGATTTTTAAAAAACTTCCCTCATCTTTTTAGGGCTTTTTTGAACTAATACCACAGGATCTGATTAAAATTTTTGATGAAAATGAGCTAGAGGTAAGTGTATCATGGAAAAGAAAACAAATTATGTTGAAATCTAATGTTACTGATGTAAATGTTATTGGGTTGTTTGTTTTTATCTGTGTAGTTATTAATGTGTGGACTGGGAGATGTGGATGTGGCTGATTGGAAACTACATACAAAATACAAAAATGGCTACAACATAAACCATCAAGTAATACAGTGGTTCTGGAAGGTATTGTGAAGTTCGACTATTTTTTTACTTAAAACCTGTTCGAAAGCTGCTGCCTTTCAGCTGTGCTAGTTTATCATGTGATTCATCAGTAGGTAGGTAAATATTTGACCATTAAAACTCCTGAGAAAGACAGTAAGAAAACGAAAGATGAGATATATGGTAAGCATGTAAATACACTACTGATACTTGCTTTTACAAAAAAATTCATGTCTGACTGGGGTTAAAAATGTTTGTATAGGTTTTTTCTGTCAAGGTTATACTGAAGAGGTGTTAAACTCTTCTGTTTAATAAATTACAGGAATTTGGCTGCTAGTTCATAACATCAGGAAACTTCAAAGAAAGTAGGGGCCAAATCTCCAAGGGAAGTATTTTAGCAGTCTGCTAATTCAGTAACCATACTCTTGTTACAGTGCCATTAAAAAACCTGTTGTCTTCATAGCTTTTAGCAACAGGCAGAGAAGTAGGATATGTGTGTCACTAAAAAAAATGCATGTATATAAAGGATAATGATTTAGACAGACATTATGTTGCATAAATCTGTTCAGCTGAAAAACTTTACTTTTAAAATAAATCTTTATTTGTAATCATTATCATACATAGGCAGTCTTAATGATGGACTCTGAAAAGAGAATAAGATTACTTCAATTTGTAACTGGCACATCACGTGTACCTATGAACGGGTTTGCTGAGCTGTATGGTGAGTACTTATAATTATGTTCACAGTTAAGTAACAGCACTTATACTGGCAGTTATAAGAAGCAAAGCTAGAGAAGAGTCACTTATATCACACACATTTCCTGTATTCATTTTAATATATACTTAATTTTAATTCTTTTTGGAAGTTTTTAAATGCATAGGATTTTTCAAATGAGTGTGGATTTTAAAGTTCTAAAAAGCTGCAAAAATCCCTGTGTAACACATGGTTGAGCTTGAAGAAAATTCTCAGTTATCTGATTACAAAGACATGCTGTCCTCAGCAGTTCACTTCAAGTTCTTCTAAGTTCCCCAACTGCTTTTATCTGCTCACAAGCTACAGTTGTACAGATACAATTATTTGTAACATATACTCTAAAGAGGACACTGAAATGACACAAGTTAAACATAATGCCAAAAGAAAAGTAGTGAACCTACAATGCAGAGACTGAAACAAGCAGATGGCAGTGGGGAGTGGACTTTAATATCAAAGCCAGAAAACCCACTGTGGAAAGACCAAGAGCAAGTGGATGGAACAGCCCACAAAGGGTGAGGATGTTTTCCTTATGGGAAGCCTGTTTTCAACTGCCATCAGCTATTATGTTTTCTGCTAGACTACTTTATTAAGGCTAAAAGTGCTTGAGATTCTATACAAACAACTAAATAGCCTATACTTGCATATTTGAATGAACACTTCTTTCTTTGTAAACAGGACAGTAATTTGTTTATAAAACACTAGAACTGTGAAAAAATACCACCCACTGTGTGTCCTCATTTCTCCTCTTCATTTTCATCGTAAATACTTGGTTTATTTTTTCTGTTTCATCAGTGAATGAGTTGAGTTCCAATGGGAAGGACGGTGCCCCCAGCAGACTTGTGCCATGTTGTCTGCAGTTGCACCTGAACCTTGGTGCTGTTGGAGTTACAGCACACGCACATTGCAATGGAACCCGATCAGAATTGTGCTACCTCTGGATTTTCACTTGGCTAAAAACACTACCAGAGGCAGAACTAAGGAGTGATATAGGGGAAGAAACTGTGGAAGCTCTTGGCTCCCTTCTGCCCAAGGATTAGGATATCCTTGGGTAGTCTTCTGGCCAAGTCCCAGTTCCTGTAGTTCTATTCACATATTAGAGAAAAATTAATTTGTCTTGCACAGTGCTTTGTTTCTTTATCTTAGTTATTTGTGCTTTACTGTGGCCAGCATGCTATCCTCACTAAACCCCAGTAATGATCACAATCGTGTTGCCAGTACCTGCCTGTATGTGAAGAACTGTAGTTGGTTCTTCGGTGCATTGTGTTGGTACGTGGCTTTTTGCTGCTGCTGGACTGCCCCTTGTGGCTGTTGCCATCTTCGGGCTGCAGTCCTTGAGCTGGCTTTCTAGTGGGAGATCTCCATCGTGCGGCCCAGAGAGGCATTTCTGCTCATAAAAAGGGAGTGCTTGGTGTCCAGGAGCAAATCCACTGAAGTTTGATAACTAGGACGCTAAACAGACATGGCTTTCTTATATTTCTTGTATTTCCCCCACCCTGCTTTGTGAGCCTCTAGTTAGTTAGTTGGATAACTAAAATACAGACTTATTCTTATCTAGCTGTTAAGAAGGAGTTTTGTCTTGTCACGTGGTAGACTGAACCAGAAGTCATAGAGCTGCTTCTCTGCTTCATCCTTATTCCAGGCGTTCTTACTAGTTACCTTTCCTAGCCAGCCTCTGCATTGAAGAAACATGCAACCCAAAGAAGAAAGTAAAGAGGGGCTAGAAATGCTCCCATAACTACTGACATATCTGTCTCACTGATAGTATTTTAGGATGAAGTGCTCAGTGTTTACTTTCATCTGTCTAGTTGATTCACTAGACTTGTACGAAGTATAGTTTCTGTGCATTGATTGGTATTTCCTACTTTTTTGTCAGTGTTAGTAGTTGCAAAAGGGTTCTCTACTCCTCTTGTTTTATTTTTTGTTTGGAATGAATTGTCTTGGGTTTTTTGTTGTTTGGGGTTTTTTTATATAAGTTGGCTAGCATCCTTCAAATTCACTTCTACAATGTGTGTTATTACATGTTCTCAGAATATAATTTAATTTCATTATAAATTATTTATTATACGTTTCTTTTTTGTGTGTCTCCATAAAACCACAAATGAAATGGTTTTGAATTGACAATTGTAACTTGTGTAATCCAAGAAACCCCCAACATTTTGGAGAAGTCATGAAAAAAAGGGAAGATGTCTTTCTGCATTATAAAACCAAATTAATTTCATAGATCTACTCTAAACAGCATTTATACCTGAACTGTATTCATAGCTCAAACTGTTGACATTACTGCTGCTCATCTTTAATCTGAAATATGTTTCACATCATCCATTTCAGAAGCAGAAGTCTATCCATACTGGGGTAGCAGTCTGCTTTGGAATACAATTCTCTAACTGTATTGATGGTCTCCTTGTTGAATAGTCAGAGGACATTCAATGTCAGAAATCATCTTGTGTTCTCTGACAAGATAATGATTTAGTTAGTTAGTTAGTTTAAACTACACAGTCTTCTCTGGATATACACAAATGCTTTCACCAGCTTAAGGAAATGGTTACAAAATGCCCTTGGAATTCACTTGGTGAAAGCTGAGGGGCCAAGGAACTTTCAGATATGACATACTGTAAGACAGTTGCTGAAGGCAGAGGTGTGGTGGAGCTGTGCTTGCTAGTGAAAAAAGAATCACATAATGGGATGAAAATTGATGTGTTCTTTTCTGCAGGTTCGAATGGACCACAATTGTTTACAGTTGAACAGTGGGGTACCCCTGAAAAACTGCCAAGAGCTCATACCTGGTGAGTATTTAATTCAGGTAAATTATGACCTTTAGTAAGAGAGATAAAATACTTAAAAGTTTTCATCTGTTTTTCAGCTTTAATCGCTTGGATTTGCCTCCATATGACTCGTTTGAAGATTTATGGGATAAACTTCTTCTAGCGATTGAAAATACTCAGGGTTTTGATGGGGTTGATTAAGATACAGACATAAATTATATCAGTCCAGTGCTGCAATTTCGTTTTAAGGGTTTACAAAGAAATTTGAATTTTCCAGGGACTAGCATTGTATTTAGTCACACGGCTATTGAATCTTCATAGTACCGCTTGTAAAATAAGAGAGTATTAAAAATTCAGTAACTTTTGAAAATGTGTATTGCCATTTCCACAATTTTGTGTACTTTGCAAATAACTACAATATACACATTGGATGGGCCAGTGCCAAGTAAGTCAAAACCTAAAATGTTTTTAATCAGTTGCTTCTTCTACAGCATTTGATAGACTGTCCTGTAGTAAACTACTGAAGTAAAACTGTGAAGAAATCTTTGCTGAGGGTGTGAATTTGCATTGCTGCTTTAAGAGGAACAACTGAAATTGTTAAACTATTAAAAACAACCAACCAAACAAAAAGTGCAACAACAAAAACTAACAAAACAACAAACAAAACCAACAAACTTCATGTAATGCAATATCATAACCTTTGCTGCTTCAGGCTGTTTGCTGCAGATCTGCCCAAAGCACCTTATAATTCTGCATATTAGGTAAAACATTGGAAAGTATCTGTTTGCATTATCAGCCATCAGTTTGCAGAACATTGAATTGCTGACACATTTTATTTGTTAGATTTCTAATTTGCTTTTGTTAAGAGCGTAACAAAACCAGGATTTTTTATATAAAACAGACAAGCAGCATAATTCTGAATTGTAATGAGAAAATTTATCCTTTTTTTGGTCTTAATTTATATCCTGTCATTGGTTTATTGAGTGTTCATGACTTTTTTTGGTAAATTTGTAATTCAACGATGGATAATATTTTCAATTCAGCCTTTTGAAACAAATTAATCTTAAGTGAAATTTGTATGGATATCACTCAGTATTAGTTACTGGTAGTTAGAGGCCTTTATTATCCATTCTTGCAGTATTGCACTACATAACAATAAAGAACATGTTTACAGGGTTTTCTGGGCCAAATTCAGCAGTCTGATATGTGCAAACTTCTCTGAACTGCATGGTGGTTATGCACATGTAACCAGGTGCAGAATTTGGTTCTGTAATATGTTTACAGGTTATGCTAGTTTCTATAGCTGCATTTTTATATTTTTTCCTCCACTGTTAGTCTAGAAACCAAATTTGTTAATACAGTATAACCAAAGTCATAACCAACAATGTGCAATTTATTGTAGATCAATTTGTCATATAAATATTAGTTTTATTTCTTTTGTAAATGTGGGTATCTTTTGTATTAATGCTAATGCTATTTTTGAGCAAGTGCTGGTTAAAATAATGAGCAAAGTTGGTTATAAAAGAAAAAAATTGGTTTATATACCTGGCTTGCTCCAATTTTAACATTTTAATACCAATATGATCTGAGGAAATGACAGTATCTAGCTTTGGCCAGCAAATTTCTGTTTAGTCACAGTCTTTATAAATATGCAAGAAGGAAGTGTAGCACATCTCTCTAAAGATATGTAAATTATGTAAGAAATGTAATGGGTCTTAAGGGATATTTAAAATCCCACTTTGTTTTACTCTTTGACTAGGTCATTAGGGCTGAGAATATTACATGTAAATAAAGGTAACTTATACAAATTTCCCAAATCTATATGCAGTTTTGTAAAACATGAATGATATATCAGTAAATCTGTATAGATTTGAATGTAGCAGGTTTTGTTGCATACTTTTAAGTATAAAATAAGGATCCTGAGAGCAGTAAATAAAAGTTTATTCTAATAAGTTGTGACTCAGTTCTTTGAAGTGCAGATCAGTAGTCTTGAAATAGCAAGAGTTCAGTAACTGTAGTAGACGGGGACAGCAGTTCCACCTCAACACACTGCTACACTTGTGGAGGTGTGGAGGTGCAGCAGTGCTGTTTGCTAGTGTTCTGCTCCCAAGGCATGCAGTCTTTGAAAAATTAATACCGTGTTTTTATAAAAGCTCTAGGTCGCTGTGAGTCTTCATTGTGTGGTCAGCCTAGAAACACTATGTGGCAGGCAGGCAAAGGTGGAGGCCCCACAGAAATACCAGCTGGCTGCTGCTGGGAGAGGGTCAGGCTCCTCTCTCCTGCTTTAGGATCACCCTTCTCAGCTGATCGGCAGGTGCACAGCCAACAGACTTCAGTGGTGAGTGTGGCAGGGGTGTGAAAGCGGCCCTGAAACTGCTTCAGGCAGTGTGGACTGCCCAGCAGTGATAGGGGATGTGCTGCAGGGCTTGGTCCCCAGTGCCAGCTGGGGAAAGCAGCCCTGGTACATGGGTGAAAGCTCCTGGAGAAGGTTGCTGCTGCCAGGTCTTGGGATGCAGAGAGTACCTGTTGCCTTTCCCTGGAGCTGGGGCAGGGCTTACCTTGCCTGCAGAAGCTCTGCTGTGGTCAGGGCATTGAGTTGCCCCATGAAAGAGCTACAGGAGAAGTGAGCAGACTTGTAGCATCGGGGATGGTGAACAGCAAGAGGTCATAAGGGTCTTCACAAAGACCTTGTAGAGGCAAAATACTGAAGCTCCTACTTAGGCAGGTGGTGGATAGATACTCCCAAGATGAGTGAAGCTGGAAACTTGTGACTTCTGACATCAGAAAAAAGGCTTCTTCTGCACCCTTGAGTATGAATTTACAAAATTGCTATGGTGCTGTAACAGACCAAGGAAGCAACAAGTTGCATTAAGGGAGGGGCTCAGAGCCAGATGGGCCCAAACCAAGTTTTTGCACTGAGAAGCAGGGGTTGATAGAGTACAGAGAGTCCCTTCTGTGGGGGCAACTCCAAAGATGCTACTATGAACACTTAACCTGTTTTTTCTCCAGGAACACTGTTCCTAGCCAGGCTGTGTGTGCCAGCTGCAGACCACTTACCAGGGCATTGCAGATAAGAGCTTAACAGCTACTTCCTCGTGTGTGAAGGACCATCTCTGTTACACTGTAATTTCATTACTCTGAACAGCCAGCAGTGCCAGGTGAGGGGTAGGTAAGAGCTGGATGTACCAATCTGTCGAAAAAATTAGAATATAGGGTTGACATTTGATAAGAGATCCTGTGCAAATATGGTTAAAAAGCATAGATCCATGAAGAAACTTTTAAGGGGAGACTTCAGCAAGATGCTGATTCTAGAGCAGGATCTGGACTGCGACATGAGGGAGGAGATGGCTGCAGCAGGAACAGCTTCACCTGCTCAGCCTTAAAAACACTGCCTGGGAATTCCTGGGGAGGTCTGGAGTGGTAGGGGCTGCTCCGACCCTGAGAGCTGTCAGCAAAACAGTTCCCTGTCCCCGAGTATGGCTTCTGCAGGCCAATACTGATTCAAACCGGCTTTAATAGGACCTGAAAACCGCCCCTGGGCCCCGTCCCGTGTTCGGTCTCGGTCCCTCCCGGCTGCTCGGGCCGGCCGCCAGGGGGCACCGCGCGGGGACCCTGCCGGGCTCGGCCCCGCCAGCCGCTGCCCCCGCTGGTGGCCCCGGGGTGAGCGGGGGGGGACCCGGGGCGGAGGGGGGCGATTTATGCAGCAAGCTTCTTACAAGGTGGGGTTGGATCATCCGAGCGCGGCGTAAAAGCCCCGGGGAATTTTTCAGGGGCTTAACTTCTCCGGCAAAGGGAAACTGCTTGTTTCTTCCTTCACAAGGGGGTGGTGATGTTTATCTGTGATTAATTATTGCCGTTATATGGTGAATGGTGTTTCTGTTTCTGAATAAATGTATGTGATGCTGTCAAAGAGGTGAATTTATTTAACCTGAAAAGGTGAAGTATCTAGCTGGGCCTCAGCAAGGCGTGCAGGACAAGCTGTAATCCAGGGGTTGACTCAGACTGCTCTGAGTGAGGTCATCTTAGATTTTCAATCAATGTCAATAATTGGATTTGTATTGACTTAAAGGGTTTTGTTCTGAAATCTACTTTCTCTAAAATTTCTCATTCCCTCCAAAGGTTATCACGTATGTGGAAATGCTTTTCAGTCTGTTACAGATATGAGACTAGGTGTGAACAAGAAGCAATCAACAATAACTTGGAGGTTTGGAGCAGTGGAGACTGGTTTCGTCTTCAAAATTAATTTCTCTCGACTAACAGATTTTGAGGCTGCCTGTTATTTGTATCAAATATTTCACTTCTCGAGGTGGTACAGGTGTGCTTCAGCGTTCTCATTGCACCATGAGGCAGAGCTGTGTGTTAGTAGGAAGCTAAAACAATTTCTTCTGAATGCAACTGAGGCTTCACCTATGCTACTTTACAGACACGTGACCTAGATTATTTTTAATTACTATGAGTAAGTCACATCTGTAGCATATTAAATAAATTATTCTTTACTACAGACAGGGTTGAGTACTTACGCATCAAATTGAAGCAAAAATACACAAGTGTAGGCTACTCATTTTCCTTCTCAATCCTGTTTTTCCCCTTTCTAACCTTATTGTTTCATACATAAACTTACTTTGCAAACTACTTAGTGCCTTAGCATTTGGTTTGTTCAGTAAATCCATAGCAAAGTTTGGTGCTATTTCATTAATTGATGGTGTCTTTACAAAACTCTGTGTGTGTCTCATTGAAATCCACAGATGCCTCTGGCATACCGTCAGTGTGAAACATGTCCTGGGTCAGCACAGATTTCCTTTTTTCCTTTGTGTACTTATTTCAGTGCAACTTGCATGTTACTTGTCAAATACATGATACTCATCAATTCCCTGGAGTGGGAATTACATAATTATGATGATAACATGCTAAAGCACATATGAAGTAATTAAAACTGAGTATGTGGAGTTTTAAATACTGTTTTTATTTTACTAATTTCTTGTGTGGTCAAAGAATGTTGACTGTCAGGAGAACAGGCTCTTCTGTTTGTCATTCTTCATGCTATCTGTTTATTTGTGTGTTCCTTTCTGTTTCTCATTAATTAGCTTGTCATGGTGCTTGAGTTCTTCACATAGGGCCTTATCAAATATTTTCTTTGTATGAGATTCTGCTTTTTTAGGGCAGTTTGTTTATTTGACTCTCCCCTTTTTAATGAACCATTTCTTTAAAGGAATCAATGTGCAGTTCTTATGATGTGAACTGAGAGGAGCTCACTTATTTATCTGCAGTTAGACTACCACCACCACCAAGAAACCATAGCTCTGGTGCCATAGAAGCCCCTTACTGAAACATCTGTATGTTTAAAAGGCAACCAACACCTACCATCTTCTATTGTTATAAACGGGAATTGAGCATTTAACAGCTGCCGTATTGCTCTGCAGCATCACAAAATCAGTAGGAGATGCAAGCACAAGCTTTGGTACTCTTCATTATTTTTCTTTGAAGTGGAAACTTGATTGCTTTTTCTATGTGGAACATGTATCATTAGCACACTAATCAGAATAAAAACAGCTCGCAAAGGGGATGAGGGAGAACTTCCATGTAATGCTTGCTTTACATCCATGTGACTCTAGAAAAATGTTTTGTTTTGCTGAGCTGTCCTTAATTTGAGGTTTCTTGCTTAAGGAGACTTCAAACAAATTCTGCACTGTAGGTTTCAGGTTTTCATCCCAGTGAGAGGCTTGGGATTCTGGGGAGAAGGGAGGCAAAGCAGCTTGGAAAACCTGAACAGACATTAAGTAAGTGAGCATGCCTCTTGAGGAAAGACAGATAAGGCAGCCTTCCTAAATGTGACAGAATGTAAAACTTTCTGTTGAAATACACCACAGTCTAAAAACATACATCACAGTTTGTTTTTCTTAAGCCCTTTTGAGTTTAATTTAATGGAAAATGTTTTCATAATTGTCTGATAGCTTTTCTGATACTCTCTGGAAACTGAAATATTTCTGACTCGGGTTTTGTTTTGAGGGCTAGGAAGTATAACCTTTTATACTCTGTGAACACACATGTTCTACTATGCACTGCTGCTTGGGAGTATGCAAAATGCTGAAGGCTTAAATCAAATTGCCCTGAGGACTGCTTACTGACCTTTTGAATGCAAAGCTGTCAAAACCTTCAACTAGACATCAGCTAGAGAAGAACACTTAAGGCAGATCAATGAAAATAGAAAACAATGTGGTTCTGACTTTTGATAATGCCTGGTTAGTGAGAAACAGCTACTGTGCTTCAAGAGCTGCTGAAAACAAACCCACACTGCTGAGAAGTTGCTGTGAGTAACATGTAATACTTATTTTTCAGGAAAAAACTTATAATCTACTTAAGAAATTAAAAGTTCTCATTAATTGCTAAATCCTGATACAGTTATCTGAGCAGGACGCTTCATTGACTTCAAAGGGATTTTTGTCTCCTTAAGGAATGTAGGGTCAGGCCCTTAACTAGTGATAAGTTTCTTCAGTGGATTGTCAGATATGACAAACTATGCCACTTTAATAGAGGTTACCGTCGCCATGCCATCCCTTTGTCCTGAAAATCTGCTTTCTTCCTTTGCTCAGGTAATTGAGTTTCTGGGTGGTTGCTATATAGAAGAGCTTAGAAATTACTCTCTAGCTGAAACTGTGGTTTCTGTGAATATTTTCCTTACTTTGAATAGCTGTAATATACATTACCTTCTAGTTATGATGCATCATATAATAAATTGTTATGGAAAGTCTTTGGTAGAGTCACAAGTCCCCCCATTCTGTAAATTGCTCCCCAGCAATTAGTAGTCCATCCTTAATAGATTTATTTCTGATTAGTTGTTCATACACAATTGCCTGCTGTAATACAGAGTTTTAAATAAATGCCTTCCTTTCTATGTAGGCTTACAGAAATGGACCAAAAACCAAGGGATTGAGAAGCTGTTCATTCATATGTTGGGTCTCAGTCCAGTAATGATAGGCAAAAAGTATTAAGCGATCATATATATGCTGTGCTGAAGACTCACAGAATAATTGCTTCACAGGTTAGTAAAAATGTGCCTTATCAGAACATTACAACTGTTCTTCTCTTAGTGTAATTAAAAGTTAGCTATCAAATCATAAGAGGTGCTACTTCATCCAAGGTAAAAATAGTACAGTTGAGCTCTAATAACATGTAGCTGAAAATTATGCCTTTTTTCAAAATAATTAATTTTTACTGTTCTCCACACTGAGAATTCAGTCTGACTGTAAAGCGTTCTGAGATCAAATTTTCACTTATATAAATGTCTACAATTTTTTGAAGATAAAAGATGAAGCTGAAATTTCGTGCATGCTTACGTAAACTTGAATTCGGAAAGTGAACCACATTTCAATCATGTAAATACTTTTTTGTGCTGAGAGAAGTCTAGCTATTTAACTGACTCTTAAGGTGCAAACAGGCTGGATCAGTTGATTTCTCACTGTAGAAAGAAATTATTCCTAATCGTGCTCTGCCTAACTTGAAGACTGAACAGCTAAATCGGTTGATCTGGGGCTGCAGACTGGGCTGCAGCTGGGAGGGGGTGTGACAGGGAGCTGAGCTGCAGAATGGGACTCGGGGTATCCTGCACTGGAGGTGTTAATGGGGATGGGGCTGCAGCTTGCTCACGATGTCTCAGAAGGGGCATTTGTCCATCTCTGCCCCTCCTGAAGCCAGTAGGAGTTTTAATACTCAAGGGAGGATTTGGATGGCTCTCTGTTGAAGCTTTGCTTTTCTCTAGTTAGGCCAAGGCATCATGCTTTCAATGTGGCAGCAGTTTGCTGATGCTGACCGGGGTGCCTCTGTGACCCCAGCCTCTCCATATGGGATTTCCACTCTGACTTGCACTGGCCTGGCCCTCAACTGAGCACATTAGGCCAATTTAACTCACTAACTTGTCATAAAACTCCCCTCTTCCTTCCCCTGCCACACACATTTTTTTTTGTCCTACTTACTTACATTATTAAATATTTTGGCATGTGCATGGTGTGTATTCCGTGCCCAATACAAGTTCTGCCACGTGCTAGCATTTGGCCACTGACCATCTTGAGGTATCTGAACATAAATGACAGCAAAGTGTTATTTACCAAATGTAATCCTGGGATAATGATTAGATACTGGATAGCAGCACAGCTGAAACCAAGTTATACTGCAGCAGCAGCTTTAACTGCTGATTGCTCTCCTCCTTTCTGGACTATGCATATACATCTGGGTATGCCACATGCTAAACTAAACCAGGGACTTGATTCCAGCAAAAAAATACTTGTTCCCTCCCCCCAAGTTATTTCCAACAGGATTAGTTCTCTGATCCGATTCCTTGGCCATGCAAGCTTTTATGCCAACCCAACATAGGCGTTACAAGCTGCAAAGTGCTGAATTGCATCAAACAAACAGGGTGCCAGTGGATGTGCTTCCAGCAGAGCCTCCCTGCAGGGCAGTGCTCCTGCCTCTGATCTCTTCCTACTGCCCTGCTGTGCCTGAGCAGGGGCCAGGGAGAGACCTGAGCCAGGCTAGTAACAATGCAGGGGGAAGAAGAATAGGGGTGGGCTGCTCCATTGCCCTTTGGACCCCTGGGCTGCACAGAACACTGATCCAGCCATGCCTCCTGCCTTCACCTCCTGTCCTGCACCAGGCAGACAGCTCTTCCAGAGCCTCTAAAAAATGAGAAATCCCAGTGGGCTCCCAAGTGACTCCAGCAGCCCAGCTGAGATAAAATCCCAGTGACTGCAGCTGATGGAGACAGTAATTTGGGCATGAAAAGAAATCACCCCTGCGCTGCCCAGCTTTTGGCTCCCCTCGGTTTGCCCCACCCCTTGGCTTACTCCTTGCACCAGGGTGTTGCCTTTAGCGGTTCAGCCCAAATTCTTGGTAAAGCTGTTCTGCTATAAGTCACAGCTTCCCATGGCCCTTCCAACATCTCAGTATCCATCCCCAAAGCTGTGTTGTGTGCAGGGGTGTCTGCAGAATGAGCCTGTGTGCATGTGAGGGGGAGGAGGTGCTGGGAACATGCCTTAAAGGCTTCAAATCTGTTTATCTTCACACTCCTGAGAGGCGATCGCTCTCCCATGACAGGGCAGTGCACTGGAGGGAGCTGTGCTGGCAGCGAGGAGATAAACCTATGGGGCACAGGCTGCTTTGGCCAAGTGGCCTCTCCCTGACCAGCAATTCTTTATGTCTCTCTGAGATGAAATGGGACAAGAGCAGCAGGAAGCCTCCTCCAATCCTTCTTTTTAATAGTTCCGCGGAATAAATTGTAGATAAGAGGAGAGACCACATTGTTAACAAGCTGAGAACCCAAAGCAAAGGGCTGCAATCTTTCACAGCAAAAATAAATAGGTATCTGTAGCATGGTATATTCAGCAGTATGTCCAACTGCTAGTCAGCCTCTGACTTGCCTTGTTTTTAATTTATTTTATTCCCAGTAATTGTTTCCTGATTGCAAACATAGAGGAAAAGGGGCAGAAATGATTTGCGTATTTCCTGTTGTAAGAGCAGAATGAAGGTAACGTGCAGGGATGAAAGGAAACCATATTTCATGCCTGTTGCTAAACAAATAGCTGCAGAACAGTGGGTTGTCATGATAAGCAAGAGAGACACTAACAAACAGCTGCCTCTGTCTGGAAGGTTCAAGAGATTCCTTTGTCGATTCAAACACAGAAAGCAGTAACCTAGGAGATATTTTCTTTCTGTTCAGTTATTCTCGATCTGATACTTATTGCATTGACTCAGTGTATTAACACTGATGCATGGAAGATAATATGAGAGTACAGTACTGTGGCATTTCCAGGATTTTGTTTTGTTATTGGGGTAAGGGTTGAGAGAGGGGACTGTACTGACCAATTAAAAAATATATACATTGCAAATGCAGTTTATGGGGCAGCTTTTCTCGACCTGCTGGCTGTTCCTGCTGCTCCCTGCAATTTGCCACATCTGCACAAACCCGTAACGAAGTTATTCCCTGTGTTTCAATGCGCAGATTCCAACTGCAACTGCCCATCTGCTGTCACTTTGGTCCCAAGCCAGCCAAGCACCGAGGGCTTACTTCCCAGGAGTGCTGTGCATCTCTCAGGTCAGAGGAAGTATAGGGTGCTCAGCACCTTGTGCGAGAGCCCAAAGTGGCACATCAGAGACATACAGGCTGCCCTGGCCTGGGCTGTTCATGGGGGTTTGGCTGATCTGGGTCAGGGCAGCTGCTGTCCCATGCTCTTGCCATACTTTCAGCTGCATATTGCAACCTTTGGTGTTTTAACCATTCATTCTTCACTACAAAGAGCCAGATTAGGGAGATGAACAAGGAGAAAACAAGCCCATCTGAAAAAAAGGAAGAATTTTCTGACAGGCTAGTTGTTTGGAGGAGCTCACTGCAGGCAGAGGAGCCTCGGCTGTGGCATGAGGTCCAGAAGAGGGCATGGAGTGGAGCTGTGGTAAACCTGAAATCCACAGTGTAAGAACTCTACGCCGTGTTTAAGAGGAAGAGTGATTCTGGGATCAAGTATACCCTCAGGTGTGTACTCTCTCTTTTTGTAGCTGTGTGGTTTGTTAAAAGTACCAAGAAGATCTGATGGCTTGCGTCTAGGAAACAGAGTGACTGACCAAAAGTATTTGGGTATTTTCACACCTTCTAGCAGTAGTGAAGGGGTATGGGAGAGTGAGAAAATGCACTTTGCCAGATTTCTGTGAGGTTACTCTTCCAAACTGCCTGGGGTGTCTGGGGTGCTGGGGAGGATGCTGGGGTGTCTGTCCTCTTTCTCCTGCTGAAATTCATGGCAGGATCCCTCTTCGCTCTGGTGTGATGAGCCTTCATAGGTGGGGGTAAAGGTCTGGGGGCTGCCTCTGGGACACTATGAAATGACTGGCTGAGGCACACCCACTGATTTAGGTCAGCAGAGCAGTATTGTGAAAGGAGACTGGAAGGAAAATTAAAAAAAAATAAAATGCTAATGTGGCCAATAATTGTACTCCTTCCACTTTGGTGTTTGTTTGTTTATAACCAGATGAGATCTGTGTTGAAGTCCCTTTGTCAAGGAGGTGTGCTTTTCCTGTGCAGGAAGACTCCCCGGAGAGAAAGTTCATTAGCATCCCAAGAGCTCAGCCCAAGGTGTGTTTCCCATCTGCTCGTGGCAAGAGTGTATCTCCTTTGAGAAGGCAACAGGGATGCTAACTGTACCCAGGTTCAAAACGAAGTAAGAATCCACTAAGTGACCAAACGTGTTGAAAGTAAACATTTGCATGGTGGGTCTTAATAGAGTTAGCTTAACATATTGTAAATCTGTGCATACAGACGTAAGTGGGTGGGGAGTTTGGCATGAGAAACAAGGAAGTGTCTAAGCATGCCTACAGTGACAGCAGATCAAAAACACCCAGAGCAAGAACTGTAAAGAAAAAAGGAGCTTCTCTAAGAAGAAGGGTTAATGACACCCTGCCAGGAGTGCAGTGATGTGGCAGCTCGCTGGGTTTTGAGGAGTCCACCAGCTGAAGGAAAAGCTGAGCTGGTGCAAATTGCCGTAATTTCCCTGCAGTTAATAGGGCTCTAGCAGCTACCACTGCCCTCAGCTGATCCTGAAAGACAACCACAGTTCCAATACCACCACAGCCGTACTAAGCTGCCCATGGTGATTGTACGATTGTACCCTCTCCTTTGCCCTGGGTGCCTGTGGCTTTCCTCATGCTGGCCATGACATGCAGCAGCTCCTGCAGTGACCTGCCTGCAGAGCCAGAGGATGAGCTGGGAGCTGGCGCTGGTAGCAGGCACGGGTTGTGCCTGTGGAGCTGAGAGCACTGGCAGCACTGGATGGTGACTACATGTTGGCTGGAAAATAGATTTAGTCTCCAATACCCTACTATAGCATCTTACAGGCTGCAGCTAACTGGGGGTAGTGTGATTGCATGTGTGGCAATGGAGACACTTAAACTGCTGTAAGTAGCTCTCTCTCCATCTCTCCCATTTCCCACCCATGGGTGCTCTCCCCTATCCTTTCCTGTCCCATGACCTTAGGATGTTAGAGCGGAGCCATGCAAAGCCAAACTGCAGGAATGGATCTTGTGGACATAGCCAGTTTCCCATCTTTGAGCTTGTTGAGTCAGGCGGGATGTGACAGCATGTGGGCACCCAGCTTGGGCAGTTTGTGGCCATGCCAAACACCATCCATGCTGCTGTGATGGCCTTTCCTAGACCACAGGGATGAGAGACCTAACATGATGCTATTCTTTTTCTCAGGTAGAGCTGAAATGCTCAGTGTAACACTGACCACAGACTGAACTGATTTCTGGTTTAAGCTGAAAAAAATGTAAATGGCCTGATGCCAGAAAAATCTTACTCTAATCTGGAAAGAAACCGGATTCTCCACCTTGGGCTTGTAGCTGCAGTGATCTCTGCAGAGTCCACCTTGGGAAGCTCCAGTTACAGGTGAATTTTCAGCTTCTTTCCTTTTCCTGAGGCTGCTGTGTTCCATACCCAGGAAGAGTCCTGCCTGTTAGTTCCCTTTTTAGAGGTGTTGGTAACGCTTCGGACAAAGTACATAAAAACCATAGTCATGAGACTTCGTTCACCTTTGGAAAGTTCCTCTCTGTCCTTGCTGGTTCATAATGAGACCAAAATTCTGGATTTTATGGCCCCAGCTCAGTCCTGGATGGTCCTGGATGGATTGACGGCTGCCCTCACACACATGCAGAAAAACATCTTTCTTTTCATGAAACATAAACTGGACTTGCCAAGGCTGAGGATGAAATGCAACATAAGGTAAATCAGGTTATTTACAGACAGCAACCTGGACAGCATGCTGTTATTCCAGCTGTTGGTAGCACTTCAAAGAGAGCTCTTACTACTGACTTAGGTTTTAAGGCATTGAGGAGCTGACTGGTTAAATATTACAAGTTGTTATTTCTTTGTAAGATGTGTGCAGCTTGTTTGCAGATCCTAAAATCTAAGAGGAAGCATACCAATGGGGTTGTATGGATGTGGAAAGAACCACAAAAACGGGGGATATTTGCATAGTTTCCCACATATGCCAAAAATATAGACCAAGTCCAGCAGAAAAGTCTGTGTTGGTAACAGAAGGAAAAATGCTGCCCTGGAGCAAAGTAGGCATAGCTTTGTTCATGTGTGCTAGCAATATCTTGTACTCATCCTGGACTGCCATTCTGGCTTTCTCAAGATAACGCTTCTGTGGGACCGTTAGCCAAGTAGATCATTGTGTCTGTTTGCTCCATATTTACTACACAGTGTATTTGACAAAGTTATGGCTGGCAGTGCCTTTAAACTGTGATTCAACAGGTTTATCAGCTTGCAGTGAAGTATGAATTTAGATATGTTATCGCAAGCCTGCACTATCTCTAGTTCAATTAATTACTGGAAAATGTGTTAAAATAATGACGTCTGACAAATTAAGGAAGGAGAGCTTATGCTCATCTAGTTATAGGACTGCTTAATTCTATTAAGGAATTTATTGCTTGTTTTGCTCAACACAAATGTGGAAATGGAAATATTGGTGTTTGCAGCTGCCCAAACCCAGCCACAAGGAGTGCTCCAGTGGAAAGCACTTTTATTTGTTAAACTTTTTAGGACAAACATTGCATTTAATCCCAGGAGTCAAAACCTCCTGCTGGCACAGCGTAGTCCAGGGAAACAGTAAAGTGGCTTCCCTGCCACAGCAGAATACAGCAGTGAGCACAGGTGACACAACTAATGGAAACCTGCCCACAAGTAGGAGTAGGACTACAACTCATGCTTTTTTTGTTCCCTAGTCCACTAGGACCAGCTCCTGCTTCATAAAGGGCTGGTAACTGGGGCAAGGAGATGTCCCTCCTGGGACAGGTGGGATGGATAGTGTCTAGCGCTGGGCACAGCACTGTGCAGAGCCAAGGGCTGCAGAGAAATAACATTACATCTAACCAGGCACAACTTCAGCCTCTCCACCAATTGACCAAAGCACATGGCATAGAAATGTTACCGGGTAATGCATTCTGTATTGGTGCGTTTGTCTTCTAGACATGCTAAGGTCATCTAGGAAATCTCAAATTCAGGTCACTCTGATGTGTGAAACCAGAGTTTAACAGGAGGGAGTACTGCACCACCATGAGCTGCAGATGGAGTCAGGAGTTTGCCACAAGTAAGAATGAACACTTAATCATTAATACTTACAAGCAATTCTGTTTATGTTATTAAGTGATACTTTTTTTTCGTAGTTCACACTTTTGTGTCTGGAAAAGAAAAACACTGAGGAAAATTCAAAAATACTGGATCAAATGAATCCTGTTGCTGCATTTACTCCTATTTGGACACTGAAGTGGTACATGTGAGAAGTGACTGTGAAACTGCTTAGATGCCTTTTGGGTAACTGATTTGCATGTAAATCAAGTCTTGCCTAATTACCTTTCCCGAAAAGTTGTGCTAAGACCAGACCAAGCTCGATTTTTCTGCTCGTGCCTTTTGACAGGCAAGGAAGGTGATATAGGTTAAACTACAGCTTACACTGTGTTTAGATAGCTCAGATTTTCTCCCGAAGGCTTTCAGAGAAGTCACTGACTGAGGCTGCAGCCGGTCCCGGTGATGATGCAGCAGAAGGGACCCGGTTTGCCTGCCGGCTCCCGGCTCTTGTGAGCTTTGCAGTGCTGGCAGGAACAAAAAGCAGTAAAAACTTGCCTGTCACTGAAGTCAGCAGCTCTCACAATGAATGCAAACAGGGGGCAAATCTGCTGAGTAAGAAGATGCCTTCCTACATGGTAGCTTTAGAAACTGAACAGACAAAAAAGAGCTTAGAAACCATTGGCTGCAAGCAGGGAGTAAAATCACGGGTGAAGCTGGAGGCTTAAATGATGGTGGCAGCTTTTTGATTTGATGGTATCACCCATACAAATCGTCCGTAGGCTGTTGATGGCGTGAGCCTCAAACTGTGTTTGTAGTTCAGGTTGCATTTCAGCAAGTTACAGTTTGGACTGGAGGCAGACATAAACTTACAGATGCTTTCTGGTGGAGAGCCGCAAAGGGCGGCTCATCCTTGGCACCAGAGCACTGCCCTGCAGGGCCCTCTGCAAGTGGTTTTATCGGTGCTGTAGGAAGGGGGCAGTGAGAACCAGTGATAAAATAGCACTCACTCCATTTCTGATCAATTCGCATCCTTGCGTTCACAAACGAGTTGGCGTGCGTGGGAAAGGCAGTTTGAGCTGGGCGCGGGGTGCTCTGCTAAACCTGGCCAGCACTGCACCGTCACGGGGCACGGCAGCGGCTGTCGCGTGGGGCTGTCGCATGGGGCTTGGGCCGAGCACCTCCCCGGGCTGGATGCCCTGAGTGGGCACCTCTGGGTCTGGCACAGCCGCTCGGTGGGGCTGGGTCTGGCTCCGGGAGAGATGCGCGCCGTGCCGGGCAGGAGAGCGCTGCAGCTCGTGGTGTCCAGGGGCACCCTGCGCCCCGGGGAAGGCACGGCCGGCAGCTCCTGCCCTGGCCGGAGGGGCTCAGCCCCTGCCCGCGGAATACCGGAGCCGGGCCGGCTCGGGGCGGTCCCGGTGGGCCCGCGGGGAGCC